>JANJGN010000789.1:0-274390 GCA_026770705.1 Isurus oxyrinchus
GGAGGATGGTAGTGGATGGGGGATGATAGTGGAGGGAGGATGGCAGTGGATGGGGGACGGTAGTGGATGGGGGATGGTCGTGGAGGGAGGAAGGTAGTGGATGGGGGATGGTAGTGGAGCGAGGATGGTAGTGGAGGGAGGATGGTAGTGGAGGGAAGATGTTAGTGGATGGGGGATGGTAGTGGATAGAGGATGGTAGTGGAAGGAGGATGGTAGAGGATGGAGCATGGTAGTGGAGGGAGGATGGTAGTGGATGGGGGATGGTAGTGGAGGAGGATGGTAGTGGATGGGGAATGGTAGTGGATGGAAGTTGGTAGTGGAGGGAGGATGGTAGTGGATGGAGGATGGTAGTGGAGGGATGATTGTAGCGGATGGTGGATGGAAGTGGAGGAGGATGGTAGTGGATGGAAGGTGGTAGTGGATGGAGGATGGTAGTGGATGGAAGGTGGTAGTGGATGGAGGATGGTAGTGGAGGGAGGAGAGAAGTGGATGGACGATAGTACTGGAGGGAGGATGGTAGTGGATGGAGGATGATATTGGAGAGAGGATGGTAGTGGATGGAGGATGGTAGTGGAGGGAGGATGGTAGTGGATGGGGGATGGTAGTGGAGGGAGGATGGTAGTGGAGGGAGGATGGTAGCGCAGAGAGGATGGTAGTGGAGGGTGCATGGTCTTAGATGGGGGTTGGTAGTGGAGGGAGGATGGTAGTGGATGGGGGTTGGTAGTGGATGGAGGATGGCAGTGGAGGGGGATGGTAGTGGATGGAGGATGGTAAGGAGGGTGGATGGTATTAAATGGAGGATGGTAGTGGAGGGAGGATGGTACTGGATGGTGGATGGTGGTTGATGGGGGATGGTAGTGGAGGGAGGATGGAAGTGGAAGGAGGATGGTAGTGGATGGTGGATGGTAGTGGTTGGGGGATGGTCGTGGAGGGAGGATGGTAGTTGATGGGGGATGGTAGTGGAGGGAGGATGGAAGTGGAAGGAGGATGGTAGTGGATGGTGGATGGTAGTGGATGCGGGTTGCAAATGGAGGGAGGATGGTAGTGGATGGGGGATGGTAGTGGATGGGGGATGATAGTGGAGGGAGGATGGCAGTGGATGGGGGATGGTAGTGGATGGGGGATGGTCGTGGAGGGAGGATGGTAGTGGATGGGGGATGGTAGTGGAGGGAGGAAGGTAGTGGATGGGGGATGGTAGTGGAGCGAGGATGGTAGTGGAGGGAGGATGGTAGTGGAGGGAAGATCTGAGTGGATGGGGGATGGTATTGGATAGAGGATGGTAGTGGAAGGAGGATGGTAGAGGATGGAGCATGGTAGTGGATGGAGGATGGTAGTGGATGGGGGATGGTAGTGGAGGAGGATGGTAGTGGATGGGGAATGGGAGAGGATTGAGGATGGTAGTGGAGGGAGGAAGGTAGTGGATGGGGGATGGTAGTGGATGGAGGGTGGTAGTGGAGGGAGAATGGTAGTGGATGGAAGTTGGTAGTGGAGGGAGGATGGTAGTGGATGGAGGATGTTAGTGGAGGGATGATTGTAGCGGATGGTGGATGGAAGTGGAGGAGGATGGTAGTGGATGGAAGGGCGTAGTGGATGGAGGATGGTAGTGGATGGAAGGTGGTAGTGGATGGAGGATGGTAGTGGAGGGAGGAGAGAAGTTGATGGACGATAGTAGTGGAGGGAGGATGGTAGTGGATGGAGGATGGTATTGGAGAGAGGATGGTAGTGGATGGAGGATGGTAGTGGAGGGAGGATTGTAGTGGATGGGGGTTGGTAGCGGATGGGCGATGGTAGTGGCTGGAGGATGGTAGTGGATGGGGGATGATAGTGGAGGGAGGATGGTAGTGGAGGGAGGATGGTAGCGCAGAGAGGATGGTAGTGGAGGGTGCATGGTCTTAGATGGGGGATGGTAGTGGAGGGAGGATGGTAGTGGATGGGGGTTGGTATTGGATGGAGGTTGGTAGTGGAGGGGGATGGTAGTGGATGGAGGATGGTAAGGAGGGTGGATGGTATTAAATCGAGGATGGTAGTGGAGGGAGGATGGTACTGGATGGTGGATGGTGGTTGATGGGGGATGGTAGTGGAGGGAGGATGGAACTGGAAGGAGGATGGTAGTGGATGGTGGATGGTAGTGGATGGGGGATGGTCGTGGAGGGAGGATGGTAGTGGATGGGGGATGGTAGTGGAGGGAGGAAGGTAGTGGATGGTGGATGGCAGTGGATGGAGGATGGTAGTGGAGGGAGAATGGTAGTGGATGGAGGGTGGTAGTGGAGGGAGAGTGGTAGTGGAGGGAGGGTGATAGTGCAGGGAGGATGGTAGTGGAGGGAGGATGGTAGTGGATGGGTAAGGTAGTGGATGGAGGATGGTAGTGGACGGAAGGTGGTAGTGGATGGAGGATGGTAGTGGAGGGAGGAGAGAAGTGGATGGAGGATAGTAGTGGAGGGAGGATGGTAGTGGATGGAGGATGGTATTGGAGGGAGGATGGTATTGGATGGAGGATGGTAGTGGAGGGAGGATGGTAGTGGAGGGAGGATGGTAGTGGATGTGGGATGGTAGCGGATGGGGGATGGTAGTGGTTGGAGGATGGTAGTGGATGGGGGATGGTGGTGGAGGGAGGAAGGTAGTGCAGGGAGGATGGTAGTGGAGGGAGCGTGGTCTTCGATGGGGGATGGTAGTGGAGGGAGGATGGTAGTGGATGGGGGTTGGTCGTGGATGGAGGATGGTAGTGGAGGGGGATGGTAGTGGATGGAGGATGGTAAGGAGGGTGGATGGTATTAAATGGAGGATGGTAGTGGAGGGAGGATGGTACTGGATGGGGGATGGTAGTGGATGGGGGATGGTAGTGGAGGGAGGATGGTAGTGGATGGGGGATGGTAGTGGATGGGGGATGGTCGAGGAGGGAGGATGGTAGTGGATGGGGGATGGTAGTGGAGGGAGGAAGGTAGTGGATGGGGGATGGTAGTGGAGGGAGGATGGTAGTGGAGGGAGGATGGTAGTGGAGGGAAAATGTTAGTGGATGGGGGATGGTAGTGGATAGAGGATGGTAGCGGAATGAGGATCATAGAAGATGGAGGATGGTAGTGGAGGGAGGATGGTAGTGGATGGTGGATGGTAGTGGAGGAGGATGGTAGTGGATGGGGGATGGTAGAGGATTGAGTATGGTAGTGGAGGGAGGAAGGTAGTGGATGGGGGATGGTAGTGGATGGATGGTGGTAGTGGAGGGAGAATGGTAGTGGATGCATGTTGGTAGTGGAGGGAGGATGGTAGTGGATGGGGGATGGTAGTGGATGGAGGATGGTAGTGGAGGGAGAATGGTAGTGGATGGAGGGAGGTAGTGGAGGGAGAGTGGTAGTGCAGGGAGAGTGATAGTCCAGGGAGGATGATAGTGGAGGGAGTATGGTAGTGGATGAGGAATGGTGTTGGATGGAGGATGGTAGTGGATGGGGAATGGTAGTGGTGGGAGGATGGTAGTGGATGGGGGATGGTAGTGGATGGGGGATGGTAGTGGAGGGAGGATGGAAGTGGATGGGGGATGGTAGTGGAGAGAGGATGGTAGTGGAGGGAGGATGGTAGCGCAGAGAGGATGGTAGTGGAGGGTGCATGGTCTTCGATGGGGGATGGTAGTGGAGGGAGGATGGTAGTGGATGGGGTTTGGTAGTGGATGGAGGATGGTAGTGGAGGGGGATGGTAGTGGATGGAGGATGGTAAGGAGGGTGGATGGTATTAAATGGAGGATGGTAGTGGAGGGAGGGTGGTACTGCATGCGGGATGGTAGTGGATGGGGGATGGTAGTGGAGGGAGGATGGAAGTGGAAGGAGGATGGTAGTGGATGGTGGATGGTAGTGGATGCGGGTTGCAAATGGAGGGAGGATGGTAGAGGATGGGGGATGGTAGTGGATGGGGGATGATAGTGGATGGGGGATGGTCGTGGAGGGAGGATGGTACTAGATGGGGGTTGGCAGTGGATGGGGGATGGTAGTGGAGGGAGGATGGAAGTTGATGGAGGATGGTAGTGGATGGTAGATGGTAGTGGATGGGGGATGGAAGTGGAGGGTGGATGGTAGTCGATGGGGGATGGTAGTGGATGGGGGATGATAGTGGAGGGAGGAAGGAAGTGGATGGGGGATGGTAGTGGATGGGGGATGGTATGGAGGGAGGATGGTAGTGGATGGGTGATGGTAGTGGAGGGAGGATGGTAGTGTAGGGAGGTTGGTAGTGGATGGGAGAATGCTGGTGGATGAAGGGTGGTAGTGGAGGCAGAGTGGTAGTGCAGGTAGAGTGATAGTCCAGGGAGGATGGTAGTGGAGGGAGGACGGTAGTGGATGGAGGATGGTAGTGGATGGGGGATGATAGTGGAGGGAGGATGGCAGTGGATGGGGGACGGTAGTGGATGGGGGATGGTCGTGGAGGGAGGAAGGTAGTGGATGGGGGATGGTAGTGGAGCGAGGATGGTAGTGGAGGGAGGATGGTAGTGGAGGGAAGATGTTAGTGGATGGGGGATGGTAGTGGATAGAGGATGGTAGTGGAAGGAGGATGGTAGAGGATGGAGCATGGTAGTGGAGGGAGGATGGTAGTGGATGGGGGATGGTAGTGGAGGAGGATGGTAGTGGATGGGGAATGGTAGTGGATGGAAGTTGGTAGTGGAGGGAGGATGGTAGTGGATGGAGGATGGTAGTGGAGGGATGATTGTAGCGGATGGTGGATGGAAGTGGAGGAGGATGGTAGTGGATGGAAGGTGGTAGTGGATGGAGGATGGTAGTGGATGGAAGGTGGTAGTGGATGGAGGATGGTAGTGGAGGGAGGAGAGAAGTGGATGGACGATAGTACTGGAGGGAGGATGGTAGTGGATGGAGGATGATATTGGAGAGAGGATGGTAGTGGATGGAGGATGGTAGTGGAGGGAGGATGGTAGTGGATGGGGGATGGTAGTGGAGGGAGGATGGTAGTGGAGGGAGGATGGTAGCGCAGAGAGGATGGTAGTGGAGGGTGCATGGTCTTAGATGGGGGTTGGTAGTGGAGGGAGGATGGTAGTGGATGGGGGTTGGTAGTGGATGGAGGATGGCAGTGGAGGGGGATGGTAGTGGATGGAGGATGGTAAGGAGGGTGGATGGTATTAAATGGAGGATGGTAGTGGAGGGAGGATGGTACTGGATGGTGGATGGTGGTTGATGGGGGATGGTAGTGGAGGGAGGATGGAAGTGGAAGGAGGATGGTAGTGGATGGTGGATGGTAGTGGTTGGGGGATGGTCGTGGAGGGAGGATGGTAGTTGATGGGGGATGGTAGTGGAGGGAGGATGGAAGTGGAAGGAGGATGGTAGTGGATGGTGGATGGTAGTGGATGCGGGTTGCAAATGGAGGGAGGATGGTAGTGGATGGGGGATGGTAGTGGATGGGGGATGATAGTGGAGGGAGGATGGCAGTGGATGGGGGATGGTAGTGGATGGGGGATGGTCGTGGAGGGAGGATGGTAGTGGATGGGGGATGGTAGTGGAGGGAGGAAGGTAGTGGATGGGGGATGGTAGTGGAGCGAGGATGGTAGTGGAGGGAGGATGGTAGTGGAGGGAAGATCTGAGTGGATGGGGGATGGTATTGGATAGAGGATGGTAGTGGAAGGAGGATGGTAGAGGATGGAGCATGGTAGTGGATGGAGGATGGTAGTGGATGGGGGATGGTAGTGGAGGAGGATGGTAGTGGATGGGGAATGGGAGAGGATTGAGGATGGTAGTGGAGGGAGGAAGGTAGTGGATGGGGGATGGTAGTGGATGGAGGGTGGTAGTGGAGGGAGAATGGTAGTGGATGGAAGTTGGTAGTGGAGGGAGGATGGTAGTGGATGGAGGATGTTAGTGGAGGGATGATTGTAGCGGATGGTGGATGGAAGTGGAGGAGGATGGTAGTGGATGGAAGGGCGTAGTGGATGGAGGATGGTAGTGGATGGAAGGTGGTAGTGGATGGAGGATGGTAGTGGAGGGAGGAGAGAAGTTGATGGACGATAGTAGTGGAGGGAGGATGGTAGTGGATGGAGGATGGTATTGGAGAGAGGATGGTAGTGGATGGAGGATGGTAGTGGAGGGAGGATTGTAGTGGATGGGGGTTGGTAGCGGATGGGCGATGGTAGTGGCTGGAGGATGGTAGTGGATGGGGGATGATAGTGGAGGGAGGATGGTAGTGGAGGGAGGATGGTAGCGCAGAGAGGATGGTAGTGGAGGGTGCATGGTCTTAGATGGGGGATGGTAGTGGAGGGAGGATGGTAGTGGATGGGGGTTGGTATTGGATGGAGGTTGGTAGTGGAGGGGGATGGTAGTGGATGGAGGATGGTAAGGAGGGTGGATGGTATTAAATCGAGGATGGTAGTGGAGGGAGGATGGTACTGGATGGTGGATGGTGGTTGATGGGGGATGGTAGTGGAGGGAGGATGGAACTGGAAGGAGGATGGTAGTGGATGGTGGATGGTAGTGGATGGGGGATGGTCGTGGAGGGAGGATGGTAGTGGATGGGGGATGGTAGTGGAGGGAGGAAGGTAGTGGATGGTGGATGGCAGTGGATGGAGGATGGTAGTGGAGGGAGAATGGTAGTGGATGGAGGGTGGTAGTGGAGGGAGAGTGGTAGTGGAGGGAGGGTGATAGTGCAGGGAGGATGGTAGTGGAGGGAGGATGGTAGTGGATGGGTAAGGTAGTGGATGGAGGATGGTAGTGGACGGAAGGTGGTAGTGGATGGAGGATGGTAGTGGAGGGAGGAGAGAAGTGGATGGAGGATAGTAGTGGAGGGAGGATGGTAGTGGATGGAGGATGGTATTGGAGGGAGGATGGTATTGGATGGAGGATGGTAGTGGAGGGAGGATGGTAGTGGAGGGAGGATGGTAGTGGATGTGGGATGGTAGCGGATGGGGGATGGTAGTGGTTGGAGGATGGTAGTGGATGGGGGATGGTGGTGGAGGGAGGAAGGTAGTGCAGGGAGGATGGTAGTGGAGGGAGCGTGGTCTTCGATGGGGGATGGTAGTGGAGGGAGGATGGTAGTGGATGGGGGTTGGTCGTGGATGGAGGATGGTAGTGGAGGGGGATGGTAGTGGATGGAGGATGGTAAGGAGGGTGGATGGTATTAAATGGAGGATGGTAGTGGAGGGAGGATGGTACTGGATGGGGGATGGTAGTGGATGGGGGATGGTAGTGGAGGGAGGATGGTAGTGGATGGGGGATGGTAGTGGATGGGGGATGGTCGAGGAGGGAGGATGGTAGTGGATGGGGGATGGTAGTGGAGGGAGGAAGGTAGTGGATGGGGGATGGTAGTGGAGGGAGGATGGTAGTGGAGGGAGGATGGTAGTGGAGGGAAAATGTTAGTGGATGGGGGATGGTAGTGGATAGAGGATGGTAGCGGAATGAGGATCATAGAAGATGGAGGATGGTAGTGGAGGGAGGATGGTAGTGGATGGTGGATGGTAGTGGAGGAGGATGGTAGTGGATGGGGGATGGTAGAGGATTGAGTATGGTAGTGGAGGGAGGAAGGTAGTGGATGGGGGATGGTAGTGGATGGATGGTGGTAGTGGAGGGAGAATGGTAGTGGATGCATGTTGGTAGTGGAGGGAGGATGGTAGTGGATGGGGGATGGTAGTGGATGGAGGATGGTAGTGGAGGGAGAATGGTAGTGGATGGAGGGAGGTAGTGGAGGGAGAGTGGTAGTGCAGGGAGAGTGATAGTCCAGGGAGGATGATAGTGGAGGGAGTATGGTAGTGGATGAGGAATGGTGTTGGATGGAGGATGGTAGTGGATGGGGAATGGTAGTGGTGGGAGGATGGTAGTGGATGGGGGATGGTAGTGGATGGGGGATGGTAGTGGAGGGAGGATGGAAGTGGATGGAGGATGGTAGTGGATGGTGGATGGTAGTGGAAGGGGGCTGGAAGTGGAGGGAGGATGGTAGTGGATGGTGGATGGTAGTGGATGGGGAATGATAGTGGAGGGAGGATGGTAGTGGATGGGGGATGGTAGTGGATGGGGGATGGTAGTGGAGGGAAGAGAGAAGTGGATGGAGGATAGTAGTGGAGGGAGGATGGTAGTGGATGGAGGATGGTATTGGAGAGAGGATGGTAGTGGATGGAGGATGGTAGTGGAGGGAGGATGGTAGTGGATGGAGAATGGTAGTGGATGGGGGATGGTAGCGGATGGGCGATGGTAGTGGTTGGAGGATGGTAGTGGATGGGGAATGGTAGTGGAGGGAGGATGGTAGTGGAGGGAGGATGGTAGCGCAGAGAGGATGGTAATGGAGGGTGCATGGTCTTAGATGGGGGATGGTAGTGGAGGGAGGATGGTAGTGGATGGGGTTGGTAGTGGATGGAGGATGGTAGTGGAGGGGGATGGTAGTGGATGGAGGATGGTAAGCAGTGTGGATGGGATTAAATGGAGGATGGTAGTGGAGGGAGGATGGTACTGGATGGGGGATGGTAGTTGATGGGGGATGGTAGTGGAGGTAGGATGGAAGAGGAAGGAGGATGGTAGTGGATGGTGGATGGTAGTGGATGCGGGTTGCAAATGGAGGGAGGATGGTAGTGGATGGGGGATGGTAGTGGATGGGGGATGATAGTGGAGGGAGGATGGCAGTGGATGGGGGATGGTAGTGGATGGGGGATGGTCGTGGAGGGAGGATGGTAGTGGATGGGGGATGGTAGTGGAGGGAGGAAGGTAGTGGATGGGGGATGGTAGTGGAGCGAGGATGGTAGTGGAGGGAGGATGGTAGTGGATGGGGGATTGTAGTGGAGGAGGATGGTAGTGGATGGGGAATGGTAGAGGATTGAGGATGGTAGTGGAGGGAGGAAGGTAGTGGATGGGGGATGGTAGTGGATGGTGGGTGGTAGTGGAGGGAGAATGGTAGTGGATGGAAGTTGGTAGTGGAGGGAGGATGGTAGTGGATGGAGGATGGTAGTGGAGGGATGATTGTAGCGGATGGTGGATGGAAGTGGAGGAGGATGGTAGTGGATGGGGGATGGTAGTCGAGGGAGGATGGGAGTGGATGGGGGATGGTAGTGGAGGAGGATGGTTGTGGAAGGGGGATGGTAGTGGACTGAGAATGGTAGTGGAGGGAGGATGGTAGTGGATGGGGGATGGCAGTGGATGGAGGATGGTAGTGGAGGGAGAATGGTAGTGGATGGAGGGTGGTAGTGGAGGGAGAGTGGTAGTGGAGGGAGGGTTATAGTGCAGGGAGGATGGTAGTGGAGGGAGGATGGTACAGGATGGAGGGTGGTAGTGGAGGGAGAGTGGTCGTGGACGGAGGGTGATAATGCAGGGAGGATGTTAGTGGATGGAGGATGGTAGTCGATGGAAGGTGGTAGTGGATGGAGGATGGTAGTGGAGGGAGGAGAGAAGTGGATGGACGATAGTAGTGGAGGGAGGATGGTAGTGGATGGAGGATGGTATTGGAGAGAGGATGGTAATGGATGGAGGATGGTAGTGGAGGGAGGATGGCAGTTGAGGGAGGATGGTAGTGGATGGGGGATGGTAGCGGATGGGCGATGGTAGTGGTTGGAGGATGGTAGTGGATGGGGTATGGTAGTGGAGGGAGGATGGTAGTGGAGGGAGGATGGTAGCGCAGAGAGGATGGTAGTGGAGGGTGCATGGTCTTAGATGGGGATGGTAGTGGAGGGAGGATGGTAGTGGATGGGGGTTGGTAGTGGATGGAGGATGGTAGTGGAGGGGGATGTTAGTGGATGGAGGATGGTAAGGAGGGTGGATGGTATTAAATGGAGGATGGTAGTGGAGGGAGGATGGTACTGGATGGTGGATGGTGGTTGATGGGGATGGTAGTGGAGGGAGGATGGAAGTGGAAGGAGGATGGTAGTGAATGGTGGATGGTAGTGGATGCGGGTTGCAAATGGAGGGAGGATGGTAGAGGATGGGGGATGGTAGTGGATGGGGGATGGTCGTGGAGGGAGATGGTAGTGGATGGGGGATGGTAGTGGAGGGAGGAAGGTAGTGGATGGGGGATGGTAGTGGAGGGAGGATGGTAGTGGAGGGAGGATGGTAGTGGAGGGAAGATGTTAGTGGATGGGGGATGTTAGTGGATAGAGGATGGTAGTGGAAGGAAGATGGTAGAGGATGGAGCATGGTAGTGGAGGGAGGATGGTAGTGGATGGGGGATGGTAGTGGAGGAGGATGCTAGTGGATGGGGGATGGTAGAGGTTTGAGGATGGTAGTGGATGGAGGAAGCTAGTGGATGGGGGATGGTAGTGGATGGAGGGTGGTAGTGGAGGGAGAAAGGTAGTGGATGGAAGTTGGTAGTGGAGGGAGGATGGTAGTGGCTGGGGGATGGTAGTGGATGGAGGATGGTAGTGGGGGGAGTATGGTAGTGGATGGGGGATGGTAGAGGATTGGGGATGGTAGTGGATGGGGGATGATAGTGGAGGGAGAATGGTAGTGGATGGGGGATGGTAGTGGAAGGGGGATGGTCGTGGAGGGAGGATGGTAGTGGTTGGGGGATGGCAGTGGAGGGAGGAAGGTAGTGGATGGGGGATGGTAGTGGAGGGAAAATGTTAGTGGATGGGTGATGGTAGTGGATAGAGGATGGTAGTGGAGGGAGGATGGTAGAGGATGGATGATCGTAGTGGAGGGAGGATGGTAGTGGATGGGGGATGGTATTGGAGGAGGAAGGTAGTGTTCGGGGGATGGTAGTGGATGGAGGGTGGTAGTGGAGGGAGAATGGTAGTGGATGGAGGGTGGTAGTGGAGGGAAAGTGGTAGTGCAAGGAGAGTGATAGTCCAGGGAGGATGGTAGTGGATGAAGGAAGGTAGGGGATGGGGAACGGTAGTGGAGGGAGGATGGTAGTGGATAGGGGATGGTAGTGGATGGGGGATGGTAGTGGAGGGAGGTTGGAAGTGGATGGGGGATGGTAGTGGATGGTGGATGGTAGTGGATGGGGGATGGAAGTGGAAGGAGGATGGTAGTGGATAGGGGATGGTAGTGGATGGGGAATGATAGTGGATTGAGGATGGTAGTGGATGGGGGATGGTAGTGGATGGGGGATGGTAGTGGAGGGAGGATGGTAGTGGATGGGGGATGGTAGTGGAGGGAGGATGGTAGTGGAGGGACAATGGTAGTGGAGGGAAGAGGATAGTGGATGGGGGATGGCAGTGGATAGAGGATGGTAGTGGAGGGAGGATGGTAGTGGATGTGGGATGGTAGTGGATGGAGGATGGTAGTGGAGGGAGAATGGTAGTGGATGGAGGGTGGAAGTGGATGGGGGATGGTAGTGGAGGGAGGATGGAAGTGGATGGAGGATGGTAGTGGATGGTGGATGGTAGTGGATGGGGGATGGAAATGGACGGAGGAGGGTTGTGGATGGGGGATGGTAGTGGATGGGGGATGATAGTGGAGGGAGGATGGTAGTGGATGCGGGATTGTAGTGGATGGGGGATGGTAGTGGAGGGAAGATGGTAGTGGATGGGTGATGGTAGTGGAGGTAGGATGTTAGTGGAGGGAGGATGGTAGTGGATGGAAGATTATAGTGGATGGGGGATGGTAGTGGATAGTTGATGGTAGTGGAGGGAGGATGGTAGTGGATGGAGGATGGTAGTGGAGGGAGGATGGTAGTGGATGGGGGATGGTAGTGGAGGAGGATGGTAGTGTATGGGGGATGGTAGTGGATTGAGGATGGTAGTGGAGGGAGGATGGTAGTGGATGCGGGATGGTAGTGGATGGAGGATGGTAGTGGACGGAGAATGGTAGTGGATGGTGGGTGGTAGTGGAGGGAGTGTGGTAGTGGAGGGAGCGTGATAGTGCAGGGAGGATGGTAGTGGAGGGAGGATGGTAGTGGATGGGGGAAGGTATTGGATGGAGGATGATAGTGGATGGAAGGTGGTAGTGGATGGAGGATGGTAGTGGAGGGAGAATGCTAGTGGATGGAGGATGGAAGTGTTTGGGGGATGGTAGTGGATGGTGGATGGTAGTGGATGGGGGATGGAAGTCGAGGGAGGATGGCAGTGGATGGGTGATGGTAGTGGAGGGAGGATGGTAGTGGAGGGAGAATGTTAGTCGATGGAGGGTGGTAGTGGAGGGAGAGTGGTAGTGCAGGGAGAGTGATAGTCCAGGGAGGATGGTAGTGGAGGGGGGATGGTAGTGGATGGGGGATGGTGTTGGATGGAGGAAGGTAGTGGATCGGGAATGGTAGTGGAGGGAGGATGGTAGTGGAGGGAGGATGGAAGTGGATGGAGGATGGTAGTGGATGGTGGATGGTACTGGATGGGGGATGGAAGTGGGGCGAGGATGGTAGTGGATGGGGGTTGGTAGAGGATGGGGGATGGTAGTGGATGGGGGTTGATAGTGGAGGGAGGATGGTAGTGGATGGGGGATGGTAGTGGATGGGGGATGATCATGGAAGAAGGATGGTAGTGGATGGGGGAAGGTAGTGGAGGGAGGATGGTAGTGGAGGGAGGATGGTAGTGGAGGGAAGATGTTATTGAATGTGGGATGGTAGTGGATAGAGGATGGTAGTGGAGGGAGGATGGTAGATAATGGGGGATGGTTGTGGATGGAGGATGGTAGTGGAAGGAGAATGGTAGTGGATGGAGGGTGGAATTGGATGGGGGATGGTAGTGGAGGGAGGATGGTAGTGGTTGGGTGATGGTAGTGGATGGGGGATGGTAGTGGATGGAGAATGGAAGTGGATGGAGGATGGTAGTGGATGGTGGATGGTAGTGGTTGGGTGATGGAAGTGGAGGGAGGATGGTATTGGCTGGGCGATGGTAGTGGATGGGGGATGATAGTGGAGGGAGGATGGTAGTGGATGGGGGATGGTAGTGCAGGGGGGATGGTAGTGGAGGGAGGACGGTAGTGGATTGTGGTTGGTCGTGGATGGAGGATGGTAGTGGAGGGGGATGGTAGTGGATGGGGGATGGTAAGGAGGGTGGATGGTATTAAATGGAGGATGGTAGTGGAGGGAGAATGGTACTGCATGGGGGATGGTAGTGGATGGGAGATGGTAGTGGAGGGGGGATGGAAGTGGAAGGAGGATGGTAGTGGATGGTGGATGGTAGTGGATGCGGGTTGCAAAAGGAGGGAGGATGGTAGAGGATGGGGGATGGTAGTGGATGGGGGATGATAGTGGAGGGAGGATGGTAGTGGATGGGGGATGGTAGTGGATGGGGGATGGTCGAGGAGGGAGGACGGTATTGGATGGGGGATGGTAGTGGAGGGAGGAAGGTAGTGGATGGGGGATGGTAGTGGAGGGAGGATGGTAGTGGAGGGAGGATGGTAGTGGAGGGAAGATGTTAGTGGATGGGGGATGGTAGTGGATAGAGGATGGTAGTGGAAGGAGGATGGTAGAGGATGGAGGATCGTAGTGGAGGGAGAATGGTAGTGGATGGAGGTTGGTAGTGGAGGGAGGGTGGTAGTGGATGGGGGATGGTAGTGGATGGAGGATGGTAGTGGAGGGAGAATGGTAGTGGATGGAGGGAGGTAGTGGAGGGAGAGTGGTAGTGCAGGGAGAGTGATAGTCCAGGGAGGATGATAGTGGAGGGAGGATGGTAGTGGATGAGGAATGGTGTTGGATGGAGGATGGTAGTGGATGGGGAATGGTAGTGGAGGGAGGATGGTAGTGGATGGGGGATGGTAGTGGAAGGGGGATGGTAGTGGATGGGGGATGGTAGTGGAGGGAGGATGGTAGTGGAGGCAGGATGGTAGTGGAGGGAGAATGTTAGTCAATGGAGGGTGGTAGTGGAGGGAGAGTGGTAGTGCAGGGAGAGTGATAGTCCAGGGAGGATGGTAGTGGAGGGAGGATGGTAGTGGATCGGGGATGGTGTTGGATGGAGGAAGGTAGTGGATGGGGAATGGAAGTGGAGGGAGGATGGTAGTGGATGGGGGATGGTACTGGATGGGGGATGGTAGTGGAGGGAGGATGGAAGTGGATGGGGATGGTTGTTAATGGTGGATGGTAGTGGATGCGGGATGGAAGTGGGGGGAGGATGGTAGTGGATGGGGGTTGGTAGAGGATGGGGGATGGTAGTGGATGGGGGATGATAGTGGAATGGGGATGGTCGTGGAGGGAGGATGGTAGTGAATGGGGGATGGTAGTGGAGGGAGGAAGGTAGTGGATGGGGGATGGTAGTGGATGGGGGATGGTCATGGATGGGGGATGTAGTGGAGGGAGGATGGTAGTGAATGGGGGATGGTAGTGGATGGGGGATGGTCGTGGAGGGAGGATGGTAGTGAATGGGGGATGGTAGTGGAGGGAGGAAGGTAGTGGATGGGGAATGGTAGTGGATGGGGGATGGAAGTGGAGGGTGGATGGTAGTGGATGGGGGATGGTAGAGATGGGGGATGATAGTGGAGGGAGGATGGTAGTGGATGGGGAATGGTAGTGGATGGGGGATGGTATGGAGGGAGGATGGTAGTGGATGGGTGATGGTAGTGGAGGGAGGATGGTAGTGTAGGGAGGATGGTAGTGGAGGGAGAATGCTGGTGGATGAAGGGTGGTAGAGGAGGCAGAGTGGTAGTGCAGGTCGAGTGATAGTCCAGGGAGGATGGTAGTGGAGGGAGGATGGTAGTGGATGGGGGATGGTTTTGGATGGATGAAGGTAGTGGGTGGGGAATGGTAGTGGAGGGAGAATGGTAGTGGATGGGGGATGGTAGTTGATGGGGGATGGTAGTGCAGGGAGGATGGAAGTGGATAGAGGATGGTAGTGGATGGTCAATGGTAGTGGATGGGGGATGGAAGTGGGGGGAGGATGGTAGTGGATGGGGGATGGTAGAGGATTGGGGATGGTAGTGGATGGGGGATGATAGTTGAGGGAGGATGGTAGTGGATGGGGGATGGTAGTGGAGGGAGGATGGTTGTGGTTGGGGGTTGGTAGTGGATGGAGGATGGTAGTGGAGGGGGATGGTAGTGGATGGAGGATGGTAGTGGAGGGGGCTGGTAGTGGATGGAGGATGGTAAGGAGGGTGGATGGTATTAAATGGAGGATGGTAGTGGAGGGAGGATGGTAGTGGAGGGGGTTGGTAGTGGATGGAGGATGGTAGTGGAGGGGGATGGTAGTGGATGGAGGATGGTAAGGAGGGTGGATGGTATTAAATGGAGGATGGTAGTGGAGGGAGGATGGTACTGGATGTATGATGGTAGTTGATGGGGGATGGTAGTGGAGGGAGGATGGAAGTGGAAGGAGGATGGTAGTGGATGGTGGATGGTAGTGGATGCGGTTTGCAAATGGAGGGAGGATGGTAGTGGATGGGGGATGGTAGTGGATGGGGGATGATAGTGGAGGGAGGATGGCAGTGGATGGGGGATGGTAGTGGATGGGGGATGGTCGTGGAGGGAGGATGGTAGTGGATGGGGGATGGTAGTGGAGGGAGGAAGGTAGTGGATGGGGGATGGTAGTGGAGCGAGGATGGTAGTGGAGGGAGGATGGTAGTGAATGGAGGATTGTAGTGGAGGAGGATGGTAGTGGATGGGGAATGGTAGAGGATTTAGGATGGTAGTGGAGGGAGGAAGGTAGTGGATGGGGGATGGTAGTGGATGGAGGGTGGTAGTGGAGGGAGAATGGTAGTGGATGGAAGTTGGTAGTGGAGGGAGGATGGTAGTGGATGGAGGATGGTAGTGGAGGGATGATTGTAGTGGATGGTGGATGGAAGTGGAGGAGGATGGTAGTGGATGGCGGATGGTAGTCGAGGGAGGATGGGAGTGGATGGGGGATGGTAGTGGAGGAGGATGGTTGTGGAAGGGGGATGGTAGTGGACTGAGAATGGTAGTGGAGGGAGGATGGTAGTGGATGGGGGATGGCAGTGGATGGAGGATGGTAGTGGAGGGAGAATGGTAGTGGATGGAGGGTGGTAGTGGAGGGAGAGTGGTAGTGGAGGGAGGGTTATAGTGCAGGGAGGATGGTAGTGGAGGGAGGATGGTACTGGATGGAGGGTGGTAGTGGAGGGAGAGTGGTCGTGGACGGAGGGTGATAGTGCAGGGAGGATGGTAGTGGATGGAGGATGGTAGTCGATGGAAGGTGGTAGTGGATGGAGGATGGTAGTGGAGGGAGGAGAGAAGTGGATGGACGATAGTAGTGGAGCGAGGATGGTAGTGGATGGAGGATGGTATTGGAGAGAGGATGGTAGTGGATGGAGGATGGTAGTGGAGGGAGGATGGCAGTTGAGGGAGGATGGTAGTGGATGGGGGATGGTAGCGGATGGGCGATGGTAGTGGTTGGAGGATGGTAGTGGATGGGGTATGGTAGTGGAGGGAGGATGGTAGTGGAGGGAGGATGGTAGCGCAGAGAGGATGGTAGTGGAGGGTGCATGGTCTTAGATGGGGATGGTAGTGGAGGGAGGATGGTAGTGGATGGGGGTTGGTAGTGGATGGAGGATGGTAGTGGAGGGGGATGTTAGTGGATGGAGGATGGTAAGGAGGGTGGATGGTATTAAATGGAGGATGGTAGTGGAGGGAGGATGGTACTGGATGGTGGATGGTGGTTGATGGGGGATGGTAGTGGAGGGAGGATGGAAGTGGAAGGAGGATGGTAGTGAATGGTGGATGGTAGTGGATGCGGGTTGCAAATGGAGGGAGGATGGTAGAGGATGGGGGATGGTAGTGGATGGGGGATGGTCGTGGAGGGAGATGGTAGTGGATGGGGGATGGTAGTGGAGGGAGGAAGGTAGTGGATGGGGGATGGTAGTGGAGGGAGGATGGTAGTGGAGGGAGGATGGTAGTGGAGGGAAGATGTTAGTGGATGGGGGATGTTAGTGGATAGAGGATGGTAGTGGAAAGAGGATGGTAGAGGATGGAGCATGGTAGTGGAGGGAGGATGGTAGTGGAAGGGGGATGGTAGTGGAGGAGGATGGCAGTGGATGGGGGATGGTAGTGGATGGAGGGTGGTAGTGGAGGGAGAATGGTAGTGGATGGAAGTTGGTAGTGGAGGGAGGATGGTAGTGGATGGGGGATGGTAGTGGATGGAGAATGGTAGTGGGGGGAGGATGGTAGTGGATGGGGGATGGTAGAGGATTGGGGATGGTAGTGGATGGGGGATGATAGTGGAGGGAGAATGGTAGTGGATGGGGGATGGTAGTGGAAGGGGGATGGTCGTGGAGGGAGGATGGTAGTGGAGGGAGAATGGTAGTGGATGGTGGGTGGTAGTGGAGGGAGTGTGGTAGTGGAGGGAGCGTGATAGTGCAGGGAGGATGGTAGTGGAGGGAGGATGGTAGTGGATGGGGGAAGGTATTGGATGGAGGATGATAGTGGATGGAAGGTGGTAGTGGATGGAGGATGGTAGTGGATGGTGGATGGTAGTGGATGCGGGTTGCAAAAGGAGGGAGGATGGTAGAGGATGGGGGATGGTAGTGGATGGGGGATGATAGTGGAGGGAGGATGGTAGTGGATGGGGGATGGTAGTGGATGGGGGATGGTCGAGGAGGGAGGACGTAGGTGGATGGGGGATGGTAGTGGAGTGAGGAAGGTAGTGGATGGGGGATTGTAGTGGAGGGAGGATGGTAGTGGAGGGAGGATGGTAGTGGAGGGAAGATGTTAGTGGATGGGGGATGGTAGTGGATAGAGGATGGTAGTGGAAGGAGGATGGTAGAGGATGGAGGATCGTAGTGGAGGGAGAATGGTAGTGGATGGAGGTTGGTAGTGGAGGGAGGGTGGTAGTGGATGGGGGATGGTAGTGGATGGAGGATGGTAGTGGAGGGAGAATGGTAGTGGATGGAGGGATGTAGTGGAGGGAGAGTGGTAGTGCAGGGAGAGTGATAGTCCAGGGAGGATGATAGTGGAGGGAGGATGGTAGTGGATGAGGAATGGTGTTGGATGGAGGATGGTAGTGGATGGGGAATGGTAGTGGAGGGAGGATGGTAGTGGATGGGGGATGGTAGTGGATGGGTGATGGTAGTGGATGGGGGAATGGTAGTGGAGGGAGGATGGTAGTGGAGGCAGGATGGTAGTGGAGGGAGAATGTTAGTCGATGGAGGGTGGTAGTGGAGGGAGAGTGGTCGTGCAGGGAGAGTGATAGTCCAGGGAGGATGGTAGTGGAGGGAGGATGGTAGTGGATCGGGGATGGTGTTGGATGGAGGAAGGTAGTGGATGGGGAATGGAAGTGGAGGGAGGATGGTAGTGGAGGGGGGATGGTACTGGATGGGGGATGGTAGTGGAGGGAGGATGGAAGTGGATGGGGATGGTTGTGGATGGTGGATGGTAGTGGATGCGGGATGGAAGTGGGGGGAGGATGGTAGTGGATGGGGGTTGGTAGAGGATGGGGGATGGTAGTGGATGGGGGATGATAGTGGAATGGGGATGGTCGTGGAGGGAGGATGGTAGTGAATGGGGGATGGTAGTGGAGGGAGGAAGGTAGTGGATGGGGGATGGTAGTGGATGGGGGATGGTCATGGATGGGGGATGTAGTGGAGGGAGGATGGTAGTGAATGGGGGATGGTAGTGGATGGGGGATGGTCGTGGAGGGAGGATGGTAGTGAATGGGGGATGGTAGTGGAGGGAGGAAGGTAGTGGATGGGGAATGGTAGTGGATGGGGGATGGAAGTGGAGGGTGGATGGTAGTGGATGGGGGATGGTAGAGATGGGGGATGATAGTGGAGGGAGGATGGTAGTGGATGGGGAATGGTAGTGGATGGGGGATGGTATGGAGGGAGGATGGTAGTGGATGGGTGATGGTAGTGGAGGGAGGATGGTAGTGTAGGGAGGATGGTAGTGGAGGGAGAATGCTGGTGGATGAAGGGTGGTAGAGGAGGCAGAGTGGTAGTGCAGGTCGAGTGATAGTCCAGGGAGGATGGTAGTGGAGGGAGGATGGTAGTGGATGGGGGATGGTTTTGGATGGATGAAGGTAGTGGGTGGGGAATGGTAGTGGAGGGAGAATGGTAGTGGATGGGGGATGGTAGTTGATGGGGGATGGTAGTGCAGGGAGGATGGAAGTGGATAGAGGATGGTAGTGGATGGTCAATGGTAGTGGATGGGGGATGGAAGTGGGGGGAGGATGGTAGTGGATGGGGGATGGTAGAGGATTGGGGATGGTAGTGGATGGGGGATGATAGTTGAGGGAGGATGGTAGTGGATGGGGGATGGTAGTGGAGGGAGGATGGTTGTGGTTGGGGGTTGGTAGTGGATGGAGGATGGTAGTGGAGGGGGATGGTAGTGGATGGAGGATGGTAGTGGAGGGGGCTGGTAGTGGATGGAGGATGGTAAGGAGGGTGGATGGTATTAAATGGAGGATGGTAGTGGAGGGAGGATGGTAGTGGAGGGGGTTGGTAGTGGATGGAGGATGGTAGTGGAGGGGGATGGTAGTGGATGGAGGATGGTAAGGAGGGTGGATGGTATTAAATGGAGGATGGTAGTGGAGGGAGGATGGTACTGGATGTGGGATGGTAGTTGATGGGGGATGGTAGTGGAGGGAGGATGGAAGTGGAAGGAGGATGGTAGTGGATGGTGGATGGTAGTGGATGCGGTTTGCAAATGGAGGGAGGATGGTAGTGGATGGGGGATGGTAGTGGATGGGGGATGATAGTGGAGGGAGGATGGCAGTGGATGGGGGATGGTAGTGGATGGGGGATGGTCGTGGAGGGAGGATGGTAGTGGAAGGGGGTTGGTAGTGGAGGGAGGAAGGTAGTGGATGGGGGATGGTAGTGGAGCGAGGATGGTAGTGGAGGGAGGATGGTAGTGAATGGAGGATTGTAGTGGAGGAGGATGGTAGTGGATGGGGAATGGTAGAGGATTTAGGATGGTAGTGGAGGGAGGAAGGTAGTGGATGGGGGATGGTAGTGGATGGAGGGTGGTAGTGGAGGGAGAATGGTAGTGGATGGAAGTTGGTAGTGGAGGGAGGATGGTAGTGGATGGAGGATGGTAGTGGAGGGATGATTGTAGTGGATGGTGGATGGAAGTGGAGGAGGATGGTAGTGGATGGCGGATGGTAGTCGAGGGAGGATGGGAGTGGATGGGGGATGGTAGTGGAGGAGGATGGTTGTGGAAGGGGGATGGTAGTGGACTGAGAATGGTAGTGGAGGGAGGATGGTAGTGGATGGGGGATGGCAGTGGATGGAGGATGGTAGTGGAGGGAGAATGGTAGTGGATGGAGGGTGGTAGTGGAGGGAGAGTGGTAGTGGAGGGAGGGTTATAGTGCAGGGAGGATGGTAGTGGAGGGAGGATGGTACTGGATGGAGGGTGGTAGTGGAGGGAGAGTGGTCGTGGACGGAGGGTGATAGTGCAGGGAGGATGGTAGTGGATGGAGGATGGTAGTCGATGGAAGGTGGTAGTGGATGGAGGATGGTAGTGGAGGGAGGAGAGAAGTGGATGGACGATAGTAGTGGAGCGAGGATGGTAGTGGATGGAGGATGGTATTGGAGAGAGGATGGTAGTGGATGGAGGATGGTAGTGGAGGGAGGATGGCAGTTGAGGGAGGATGGTAGTGGATGGGGGATGGTAGCGGATGGGCGATGGTAGTGGTTGGAGGATGGTAGTGGATGGGGTATGGTAGTGGAGGGAGGATGGTAGTGGAGGGAGGATGGTAGCGCAGAGAGGATGGTAGTGGAGGGTGCATGGTCTTAGATGGGGATGGTAGTGGAGGGAGGATGGTAGTGGATGGGGGTTGGTAGTGGATGGAGGATGGTAGTGGAGGGGGATGTTAGTGGATGGAGGATGGTAAGGAGGGTGGATGGTATTAAATGGAGGATGGTAGTGGAGGGAGGATGGTACTGGATGGTGGATGGTGGTTGATGGGGGATGGTAGTGGAGGGAGGATGGAAGTGGAAGGAGGATGGTAGTGAATGGTGGATGGTAGTGGATGCGGGTTGCAAATGGAGGGAGGATGGTAGAGGATGGGGGATGGTAGTGGATGGGGGATGGTCGTGGAGGGAGATGGTAGTGGATGGGGGATGGTAGTGGAGGGAGGAAGGTAGTGGATGGGGGATGGTAGTGGAGGGAGGATGGTAGTGGAGGGAGGATGGTAGTGGAGGGAAGATGTTAGTGGATGGGGGATGTTAGTGGATAGAGGATGGTAGTGGAAAGAGGATGGTAGAGGATGGAGCATGGTAGTGGAGGGAGGATGGTAGTGGAAGGGGGATGGTAGTGGAGGAGGATGGCAGTGGATGGGGGATGGTAGTGGATGGAGGGTGGTAGTGGAGGGAGAATGGTAGTGGATGGAAGTTGGTAGTGGAGGGAGGATGGTAGTGGATGGGGGATGGTAGTGGATGGAGAATGGTAGTGGGGGGAGGATGGTAGTGGATGGGGGATGGTAGAGGATTGGGGATGGTAGTGGATGGGGGATGATAGTGGAGGGAGAATGGTAGTGGATGGGGGATGGTAGTGGAAGGGGGATGGTCGTGGAGGGAGGATGGTAGTGGAGGGAGAATGGTAGTGGATGGTGGGTGGTAGTGGAGGGAGTGTGGTAGTGGAGGGAGCGTGATAGTGCAGGGAGGATGGTAGTGGAGGGAGGATGGTAGTGGATGGGGGAAGGTATTGGATGGAGGATGATAGTGGATTGAAGGTGGTAGTGGATGGAGGATGGTAGTGGATGGTGGATGGTAGTGGATGCGGGTTGCAAAAGGAGGGAGGATGGTAGAGGATGGGGGATGGTAGTGGATGGGGGATGATAGTGGAGGGAGGATGGTAGTGGATGGGGGATGGTAGTGGATGGGGGATGGTCGAGGAGGGAGGACGTAGGTGGATGGGGGATGGTAGTGGAGTGAGGAAGGTAGTGGATGGAGGGATGTAGTGGAGGGAGAGTGGTAGTGCAGGGAGAGTGATAGTCCAGGGAGGATGGTAGTGGAGGGAGGATGGTAGTGGAGGGAAGATGTTAGTGGATGGGGGATGGTAGTGGATAGAGGATGGTAGTGGAAGGAGGATGGTAGAGGATGGAGGATCGTAGTGGAGGGAGAATGGTAGTGGATGGAGGTTGGTAGTGGAGGGAGGGTGGTAGTGGATGGGGGATGGTAGTGGATGGAGGATGGTAGTGGAGGGAGAATGGTAGTGGATGGAGGGATGTAGTGGAGGGAGAGTGGTAGTGCAGGGAGAGTGATAGTCCAGGGAGGATGATAGTGGAGGGAGGATGGTAGTGGATGAGGAATGGTGTTGGATGGAGGATGGTAGTGGATGGGGAATGGTAGTGGAGGGAGGATGGTAGTGGATGGGGGATGGTAGTGGATGGGTGATGGTAGTGGATGGGGGAATGGTAGTGGAGGGAGGATGGTAGTGGAGGCAGGATGGTAGTGGAGGGAGAATGTTAGTCGATGGAGGGTGGTAGTGGAGGGAGAGTGGTAGTGCAGGGAGAGTGATAGTCCAGGGAGGATGGTAGTGGAGGGAGGATGGTAGTGGATCGGGGATGGTGTTGGATGGAGGAAGGTAGTGGATGGGGAATGGAAGTGGAGGGAGGATGGTAGTGGAGGGGGGATGGTACTGGATGGGGGATGGTAGTGGAGGGAGGATGGAAGTGGATGGGGATGGTTGTGGATGGTGGATGGTAGTGGATGCGGGATGGAAGTGGGGGGAGGATGGTAGTGGATGGGGGTTGGTAGAGGATGGGGGATGGTAGTGGATGGGGGATGATAGTGGATGGGGGATGGTCGTGGAGGGAGGATGGTAGTGAATGGGGGATGGTAGTGGAGGGAGGAAGGTAGTGGATGGGGGATGGTAGTGGATGGGGGATGGTCATGGATGGGGATGTAGTGGAGGGAGGATGGTAGTGGATTGTGGTTGGTCGTGGATGGAGGATGGTAGTGGAGGGTGATGGTAGTGGATGGAGGATGGTAAGGAGGGTGGATGGTATTAAATGGAGGATGGTAGTGGAGGGAGGATGGTACTGCATGGGGGATGGTAGTGGATGGGAAATGGTAGTGGAGGGGGGATGGAAGTGGAAGGAGGATGGTAGTGGATGGTGGATGGTAGTGGATGCGGGTTGCAAAAGGAGGGAGGATGGTAGAGGATGGGGGATGGTAGTGGATGGGGGATGATAGTGGAGGGAGGATGGTAGTGGATGGGGGATGGTAGTGGATGGGGGATGGTCGAGGAGGGAGGACGGTAGTGGATGGGGGATGGTAGTGGAGGGAGGAAGGTAGTGGATGGGGGATGGTAGTGGAGGGAGGATGGTAGTGGAGGGAGGATGGTAGTGGAGGGAAGATGTTAGTGGATGGGGGATGGTAGTGGATAGAGGATGGTAGTGGAAGGAGGATGGTAGAGGATGGAGGATCGTAGTGGAGGGAGAATGGTAGTGGATGGAGGTTGGTAGTGGAGGGAGGGTGGTAGTGGATGGGGGATGGTAGTGGATGGAGGATGGTAGTGGAGGGAGAATGGTAGTGGATGGAGGGAGGTAGTGGAGGGAGAATGTTAGTCGATGGAGGGTGGTAGTGGAGGGAGAGTGGTAGTGCAGGGAGAGTGATAGTCCAGGGAGGATGGTAGTGGAGGGAGGATGGTAGTGGATCGGGGATGGTGTTGGATGGAGGAAGGTAGTGGATGGGGAATGGAAGTGGAGGGAGGATGGTAGTGGAGGGGGGATGGTACTGGATGGGGGATGGTAGTGGAGTGAGGATGGAAGTGGATGGGGATGGTTGTGGATGGTGGATGGTAGTGGATGCGGGATGGAAGTGGGGGGAGGATGGTAGTGGATGGGGGTTGGTAGAGGATGGAGGATGGTAGTGGATGGGGGATGATAGTGGATGGGGGATGGTCGGGGAGGGAGGATGGTAGTGAATGGGGGATGGTAGTGGAGGGAGGAAGGTAGTGGATGGGGGATGGTAGTGGATGGGGGATGGTCATGGATGGGGGATGTAGTGGAGGGAGGATGGTAGTGGATGGGGGATGGTAGTGGATGGGGGATGGTCGTGGAGGGAGGATGGTAGAGAATGGGGGATGGTAGTGGAGGGAGGAAGGTAGTGGATGGGGGATGGTAGTGGATGGGGGATGGAAGTGGAGGGTGGATGGTAGTGGATGGGGGATGGTAGAGATGGGGGATGATAGTGGAGGGAGGATGGTAGTGGATGGGAAATGGTAGTGGATGGGGGATGGTATGGAGGGAGGATGGTTGTGGATGGGTGATGGTAGTGGAGGGAGGATGGTACTGTAGGGAGGATGGTAGTGGAGGGAGAATGCTGGTGGATGAAGGGTGGTAGAGGCGGCAGAGTGGTAGTGCTTTGAGAGTGATAGTCCAGGGAGGATGGTAGTGGAGGGAGGATGGTAGTGGATGGGGGATGGTTTTGGATGGAGGAAGGTAGTGGGTGGGGAATGGTAGTGGAGGGAGAATGGTAGTGGATGGGGGATGGTAGTTGATGGGGGATGGTAGTGGAGGGAGGATGGAAGTGGATAGAGGATGGTAGTGGATGGTCGATGGTAGTGGATGGGGGATGGAAGTGGGGGGAGGATGGTAGTGGATGGGGGATGGCAGAGGATTGGGGATGGTAGTGGATGGGGGATGATAGTTGAGGGAGGATGGTAGTGGATTGGGGATGGTAGTGCAGGGAGGATGGTTGTGGTTGGGGGTTGGTAGTGGATGGAGGATGGTAGTGGAGGGGGATGGTAGTGGATGGAGGATGGTAAGGAGGGTGGATGGTATTAAATGGAGGATGGTAGTGGAGGGAGGATGGTACTGGATGGGGGATGGTAGTTGATGGGGGATGGTAGTGGAGGGAGGATGGAAGTGGAAGGTGGATGGTAGTGGATGGGGGATGGTAGTGGATGGGGGATGATAGTGGAGGGAGGATGGCAGTGGATGGGGGATGGTAGTGGATGGGGGATGGTGGTGGAGGGAGGATGGTAGTGGATGGGGGATGGTAGTGGAGGGAGGAAGGTAGTGGATGGTTGATGGTAGTGGAGCGAGGATGGTAGTGGAGGGAGGATGGTAGTGGAGGGAAGATGTTAGTGGATGGGGGATGGTAGTGGATAGAGGATGGTAGTGGAAGGAGGATGGTAGAGGATGGAGCATGGTAGTGGAGGGAGGATGGTAGTGGATGGGGAATGGTAGAGGATTGAGGATGGTAGTGGAGGGAGGAAGCTAGTGGATGGGGAATGGTAGTGGATGGAGTGTGGTAGTGGAGGGAGAATGGTAGTGGATGGAAGTTGGTAGTGGAGGGAGGATGGTAGTGGATGGAGGATGGTAGTGGAGGGATGATTGTAGCGGATGGTGGATGGAAGTGGAGGAGGATGCTAGTGGATGGGGGATGGAAGTCGAGGGAGGATGGGAGTGGATGGGGGATGGTAGTGGAGGAGGATGGTTGTGGAAGGGGGATGGTAGTGGATTGAGAATGGTAGTGGAGGGAGGATGGTAGTGGATGGGGGATGGCAGTGGATGGAGGATGGTAGTGGAGGGAGAATGGTAGTGGATGGAGGGTGGTAGTGGAGGGAGAGTGGTAGTGGAGGGAGGGTTATAGTGCAGGGAGGATGGTAGTGGAGGGAGGATGGTACTGGATGGAGGGTGGTAGTGGAGGGAGAGTGGTCGTGGACGGAGGGTGATAGTGCAGGGAGGATGGTAGTGGATGGAGGATGGTAGTCGATGGAAGGTGGTAGTGGATGGAGGATGGTAGTGGAGGGAGGAGAGAAGTGGATGGACGATAGTAGTGGAGGGAGGATGGTAGTGGATGGAGGATGGTATTGGAGAGAGGATGGTAGTGGATGGAGGATGGTAGTGGAGGGAGGATGGCAGTGGAGGGAGGATGGTAGTGGATGGGGGATGGGAGCGGATGGGCGATGGTAGTGGTTGGAGGATGGTAGTGGATGGGGTATGGTAGTGGAGGGAGGATGGTAGTGGAGGGAGGATGGTAGCGCAGAGAGGATGGTAGTGGAGGGTGCATGGTCTTAGATGGGGGATGGTAGTGGAGGGAGGATGGTAGTGGATGGGGGTTGGTAGTGGATGGAGGATGGTAGTGGAGGGGGATGGTAGTGGATGGAGGATGGTAAGGAGGGCGGATGGTATTAAATGGAGGATGGTAGTGGAGGGAGGATGCTACTGGATGGTGGATGGTGGTTGATGGGGGATGGTAGTGGAGGGAGGATGGAAGTGGAAGGAGGATGGTAGTGGATGGTGGATGGTAGTGGATGCGGGTTGCAAATGGAGGGAGGATGGTAGAGGATGGGGGATGGTAGTGGATGGGGGATGGTCGTGGAGGGAGATGGTAGTGGATGGGGGATGGTAGTGGAGGGAGGAAGGTAGTGGATGGGGGATGGTAGTGGAGGGAGGATGGTAGTGGAGGGAGGATGGTAGTGGAGGGAAGATGTTAGTGGATGGGGTATGTTAGTGGATAGAGGATGGTAGTGGAAGGAGGATGGTAGAGGATGGAGCATGGTAGTGGAGGGAGGATGGTAGTGGATGGGGGATGGTAGTGGAGGAGGATGGTAGTGGCTGGGGGATGGTAGAGGTTTGAGGATGGTAGTGGATGGAGGAAGGTAGTGGATGGGGGATGGTAGTGGATGGAGGGTGGTAGTGGAGGGAGAATGGTAGTGGATGGAAGTTGGTAGTGGAGGGAGGATGGTAGTGGATGGGGGATGGTAGTGGATGGAGGATGGTAGTGGGGGGAGGATGGTAGTGGATGGGGGATGGTAGAGGATTGGGGATGGTAGTGGATGGGGGATGATAGTGGAGGGAGGATGGTAGTGGATGGGGGATGGTAGTGGAAGGGGGATGGTGGTGGAGGGAGGATGGTAGTGGATGGGGGATGGCAGTGGAGGGAGGAAGGTAGTGGATGGGGGATGGTAGTGGAGGGAAGATGTTAGTGGATGGGTGATGGTAGTGGATAGAGGATGGTAGTGGAGGGAGGATGGTAGAGGATGGAGGATCGTAGTGGAGGGAGGATGGTAGTGGATGGGGGATGGTATTGGAGGAGGAAGGTAGTGTTCGGGGGATGGTAGTGGATGGAGGGAGGTAGTGGAGGGAGAATGGTAGTGGATGGAGGGTGGTAGTGGAGGGAAAGTGGTAGTGCAAGGAGAGTGATAGTCCAGGGAGGATGGTAGTGGATGAAGGAAGGTAGTGGATGGGGAACGGTAGTGGAGGGAGGATGGTAGTGGATAGGGGATGGTAGTGGATGGGCGATGGTAGTGGAGGGAGGTTGGAAGTGGATGGAGGATGGTAGTGGATGGTGGATGGTAGTGGATGGGGGATGGAAGTGGAAGGAGGATGTTAGTGGATAGGGGATGGTAGTGGATGGGGAATGATAGTGGATTGAGGATGGTAGTGGATGGGGGATGGTGGTGGATGGGGGATGGTAGTGGAGGGAGGATGGTAGTGGATGGGGGATGGTAGTGGAGGGAGGATGGTAGTGGAGGGACAAAGGTAGTGGAGGGAAGAGGATAGTGAATGGGGGATGGCAGTGGATAGAGGATGGTAGTGGAGGGAGGATGGTAGTGGATGGAGGATGGTAGTGGAGGGAGGATGGTAGCGGATGGGGGATGGTAGTGGAGGAGGATGGTAGTGAATGAGGGATGGTAGAGCATTGAGGATGGTAGTGGAGGGAGGATGGTAGTGGATGTGGGATGGTAGTGGATGGAGGATGGTAGTGGAGGGAGAATGGTAGTGGATGGAGGGTGGAAGTGGATGGGGGATGGTAGTGGAGGGAGGATGGTAGTGGAGGGAGGATGGAAGTGGATGGAGGATGGTAGTGGATGGTGGATTGTAGTTGATGGGGGATGGAAATGGACGGAGGAGGGTAGTGGATGGGGGATGGTAGTGGATGGGGGATGATAGTGGAGGGAGGATGGTAGTGGATGCGGGATTGTAGTGGATGGGGGATGGTAGTGGAGGGAAGATGGTAGTGGATGGGTGATGGTAGTGGAGGTAGGATGTTAGTGGAGGGAGGATGGTAGTGGATGGAAGATAATAGTGGATGGGGGATGGTAGTGCATAGTTGATGGTAGTGGAGGGAGGATGGTAGTGGATGGAGGATGGTAGTGGAGGGAGGATGGTAGTGGATGGGGGATGGTAGTGGAGGAGGATGGTAGTGTATGGGGGATGGTAGTGGATTGAGGATGGTAGTGGAGGGAGGATGGTAGTGGATGCGGGATGGTAGTGGATGGAGGATGGTAGTGGACGGAGAATGGTAGTGGATGGTGGGTGGTAGTTGAGGGAGTGTGGTAGTGGAGGGACTGTGATAGTGCAGGGAGGATGGTAGTGGAGGGAGGATGGTAGTGGATGGGGGAAGGTATTGGATGGAGAATGATAGTGGATGGAAGGTGGTAGTGGATGGAGGATGGTAGTGGAGGGAGAATGCTAGTGGATGGAGGATGCAAGTGGTTGGGGGATGGTAGTGGATGGTGGATGGTAGTGGATGGGGGATGGATGTCGAGGGAGGATGGTAGTGGATGGGTGATGGTAGTGGAGGGAGGATGGTAGTGGAGGGAGAATGTTAGTCGATGGAGGGTGGGAGTGGAGGGAGAGTGGTAGTGCAGGGAGAGTGATAGTCCAGGGAGGATGTTAGTGGAGGGAGGATGGTAGTGGATGGGGGATGGTGTTGGATGGAGGAAGGTAGTGGATGGGGAATGGTAGTGGAGGGAGGATGGTAGTGGAGGGAGGATGGAAGTGGATGGATGATGGTAGTGGATGGTGGATGGTACTGGATGGGGGATGGAAGTGGGGCGAGGATGGTAGTGGATGGGGGTTGGTAGAGGATGGGGGATGGTAGTGGATGGGGGTTGATAGTGGAGGGAGGATGGTAGTGGATGGGGGATGGTAGTGGATGGGGGATGGTCATGGAGGGAGGATGGTAGTGGATGGGGGATGGTAGTGGAGGGAGGATGGTAGTGGAGGGAGGATGGTAGTGGAGGGAAGATGTTATTGAATGTGGAATGGTAGTGGATAGAGGATGGTAGTGGAGGGAGGATGGTAGAGAATGGGGGATGGTGGTGGATGGAGGATGGTAGTGGAAGGAGAATGGTAGAGGATGGAGGGTGGAATTGGATGGGGGATGGTAGTGGAGGGAGGATGGTAGTGGATGGGGGATGGTAGTGGATGGGGGATGGTAGTGGAGGGAGAATGGAAGTGGATGGAGGATGGTAGTGGATGGTGGATGGTAGTGGTCGGGTGATGGAAGTGGAGGGAGGATGGTAGTGGCTGGGCGATGGTAGTGGATGGGGGATGATAGTGGAGGGAGGATGGTAGTGGATGGGGGATGGTAGTGCAGGGAGGATGGTAGTGGAGGGAGGATGGTAGTGGTTTGTAGTTGGTCGTGGATGGAGGATGGTAGTGGAGGGGGATGGTAGTGGATGGAGGATGGTAAGGAGGGTGGATGGTATTAAATGCAGGATGGTAGTGGAGGGAGGATGGTACTGCATTGGGGATGGTAGTGGATGGGAGATGGTAGTGTAGGGGGTTGGAAGTGGAAGGAGGATGGTAGTGGATGGTGGATGGTAGTGGATGCGGGTTGCAAAAGGAGGGAGGATGGTAGAGGATGGGGGATGGTAGTGGATGGGGCATGATAGTGGAGGGAGGATGGTAGTGGATGGGGGATGGTAGTGGATGGGGGATGGTCGAGGAGGCAGGATGGTAGTGGATGGGGGATGGTAGTGGAGGGAGGAAGGTAGTGGATGGGCGATGGTAGTGGAGGGAGGATGGTAGTGGAGGGAGGATGGTAGTGGAGGGAAGATTTTAGTGGATGGGGGATGGTAGTGGATAGAGGATGGTAGTGGAAGGAGGATGGTAGAGGATGGAGGATCGTAGTGGAGGGAGAATGGTAGTGGATGGAGGTTGGTAGTGGAGGGAGGGTGGTAGTGGATGGGGGATGGTAGTGGATGGAGGATGGTAGTGGAGGTAGAATGGTAGTGGATGGAGGGAGGTAGTGGAGGGAGGGTGGTAGTGGATGGGGGATGGTAGTGGATGGAGGATGGTAGTGGAGGTAGAATGGTAGTGGATGGAGGGAGGTAGTGGAGGGAGAGTGGTAGTGCAGGGAGAGTGATAGTCCATGGAGGTTGATAGTGGAGGGAGGATGGTAGTGGATGAGGAATGGTGTTGGATGGAGGATGGTAGTGGATGGGGAATGTTAGTGGAGGGAGGATGGTAGTGGATGGGGGATGGTAGTGGATGGGGGATGGTAGTGGATGGGGGATGGTAGTGGAGGCAGGATGGTAGTGGAGGCAGGATGGTAGTGGAGGGAGAATGTTAGTCGATGGAGGGTGGTAGTGGAGGGAGAGTGGTCGTGCAGGGAGAGTGATAGTCCAGGGAGGATGGTAGTGGAGGGAGGATGGTAGTGGATCGGGGATGGTGTTGCATGGAGGAAGGTAGTGGATGGGGAATGGAAGTGGAGGGAGGATGGTAGTGGATGGGGGATGGTACTGGATGGGGGATGGTAGTGGAGGGAGGATGGAAGTGGATGGGGATGGTTGTGGATGGTGGATGGTAGTGGATGCGGGATGGAAGTGGGGGGAGGATGGTAGTGGATGGGGGTTGGTAGAGGATGGGGGATGGTAGTGGATGGGGGATGATAGTGAATGGGTGATGGTCGTGGAGGGTGGATGGTAGTGAATGGGGGATGGTAGTGGAGGGAGGAAGGTAGTGGATGGGGGATGGTAGTGGATGGGGGATGGTCGTGGATGGGGGATGATAGTGGAGGGAGGATGGTAGTGGATGGGGTTTGGTAGTGGATGGGGGATGGTTGTGGAGGGAGGATGGTAGTGAATGGGGGATGGTAGTGGAGGGAGGAAGGTAGTGGATGGGGGATGGAAGTGGATGGGGGATGGAAGTGGAGGGTGGATGGTAGTGGATGGGGGATGGTAGTGGATGGGGGATGATAGTGGAGGGAGAATGGTAGTGGATGGGGAATGGTAGTGGATGGGGATGGTATGGAGGGAGGATGGTAGTGGATGGGTGATGGTAGTGGAGGGAGGATGGTAGTGTAGGGAGGATGCTAGTGGAGGGAGAATGCTGGTGGATGAAGGGTGGTAGTGGAGGCAGAGTGGTAGTGCAGGTCGAGTGATAGTCCAGGGAGGATGGTAGTGGAGGGAGGATGGTAGTGGATGGGGGATGGTAGTTGATGGGGGATGGTAGTGGAGGGAGGATGGAAGTGGATAGAGGATGGTAGTGGATGGTCGATGGTAGTGGATGGGGGATGGAAGTGGGGGGAGGATGGTAGTAAATGGGGGATGGTAGAGGATTGGGGTTGGTAGTGGATGGGGGATGATAGTTGAGGGAGGATGGTAGTGGATGGGGGATGGTAGTGGAGGGAGGATGGTTGTGGTTGGGGGATGGTCGTGGAGGGAAGATGTTAGTGGATGGATGATGGTAGTGGATAGAGGATGGTAGTGGAGGGAGGATGGTAGAGGATGGAGGATCGTAGTGGAGGGAGGATGGTAGTTGATGGGGGATGGTATTGGAGGAGGAAGGTAGTGGTCAGGGGATTGTAGTGGATGGAGGGTGGTAGTGGAGGGAGAATGGTAGTGAATGGAGGGTGGTAGTGGAGGGAAAGTGGTAGTGCAAGGAGAGTGCTAGTCCAGGGAGGATTCTAGTGGAGGGAGGATGGTAGTGGATGGGGGTTGGTGTTGGATGAAGGACAGTAGTGGATGGGGAATGGTAGTGGAGGGAGGATGGCAGTGGATGGGGGATGGTAGGGGATGGGGGATGGTAGTGGAGGGAGGATGGAAGTGGATGGATGATGGTAGTGGATGGTGGATGGTAGTGGATGGGGGATGGAAGTGGAAGGAGGATGGTAGTGGATAGGGGATGGTAGTGGATGGGGAATGATAGTGGAGGGAGGATGGTAGTGGATGGGGGATGGTAGTGGAGGGAGGATGGTAGTGGAGGCACAATGGTAGTGGAGGGAAGAGGATAGTGGATGGGGGATGGCAGTGGATAGAGGATAGTAGTGGTGGGAGGATGGCAGTGGATGGAGGATGGTTTGGAGGGAGAATGGTAGCGGATGGGGGATGGTAGTGGAGGAGGATGGTAGTGAATGGGGGATGGTAGTGCATTGAGGAAGTTAGTGGAGGGAGGATGGTAGTGGATGGGGGATGGTAGTGGATGGAGGATGGTAGTGGAGGGGGAATGGTAATGGATGGAGGGTGGAAGTGGATGGTGGATGGTAGTGGAGGGAGGATGGTAGTGTAGGGAGGATGTTAGTGGATGGAGGAAGGTAGTGGATGGGGAATGCTAGTGGAGGGAGGATGGTAGTGGATGGGGGATGGTAGTGGATGGGGGATGGTAGTGGAGGGAAGATGGAAGTGGATGGAGGATGGTAGTGGATGGTGGATGGTAGTGGATGGGGGATTGAAGTGGAGGGAGGAGGGTTTTGGATGGGGGATGGCAGTGGAAGGGGGATGGTCGTGGAGGGAGGATGGTAGTGGATGGGGGATGGCAGTGGAGGGAGGAAGGTAGTGGATGGGGGATGGTAGTGGATGGGGGATGGTAGTGGATAGAGGATGGTAGTGGAGGGAGGATGGTAGAGGATGGAGGATCGTAATGGAGGGAGGATGGTAGAGGATGGGGGATGATATTGGAGGAGGAAGGTAGTGGTCGGGGTATGGTATTGGATGGAGGGTGGCAGTGGAGGGAGAATGGTAGTGGATGGAGGGTGGTAGTGGAAGGAAAGTGGTAGTGCAAGGAGAGAGATAGTCCAGGGAGGATGGTAGTGGAGGGAGGATGGTAGTGGATGGGGTTTGGTTTTGGATGAAGGAAGGTAGTGGATGGGGAATGGTAGTGGAGGGAGGATGGTAGTGGATAGGGAATGGTAGTGGAAGGGGGATGGTAGTGTAGGACGGATGGAAGTGGATGGAGGATGGTAGTGGATGGTGGATGGTAGTGGATGGGGGATGGAAGTGGAGGGAGGATGGTAGTGGCTGGGCGATGGTAGTGGATGGGGGATGATAGTGGAGGGAGGATGGTAGTGGATGGGGGGTGGTAGTGGATGGGGGATGGTAGTGGAGGGAAGATGGTAGTGGATGCGTGATGGTAGTGGAGGGAGGATGGTAGTGGAGGCAGGATGGTAGTGGAGTGAGAATGTTAGTCGATGGAGGGTGGTAGTGGAGGGAGAGTGGTAGTGCAGGGAGAGTGATAGTCCAGGGAGGATGGTAGTGGAGGGAGGATGGTAGTGGATCGGGGATGGTGTTGGAAGGAGGAAGGTAGTGGATGGGGAATGGAAGTGGAGGGAGGATGGTAGTGGATGGGGGATGGTACTGGATGGGGGATGGTAGTGGATGCGGGATGGAAGTGGGGGGAGGATGGTAGTGGATGGGGGTTGGTAGAGGATGGGGGATGGTAGTGGATGGGGGATGATAGTGGAGGAAGGATGGTAGTGGATGGGGGATGGTAGTGGATGGGGGATGGTCGTGGAGGGAGGATGGTAGTGAATGGGGGATGGTAGTGGAGGGAGGAAGGTAGTGGATGGGGGATGGTAGTGGATGGGGGATGGAAGTGGAGGGTGGATGGTAGTGGATGGGGGATGGTAGTGGATGGGGGATGATATTGGAGGGAGGATGGTAGTGGATGGGGGATGGTAGTCGATGGGGGATGGTATGGAGGGAGGATGGTAGTGGATGGGTGATGGTGGAGGAGGGAGGATGGTAGTGGAGGGAGGATGGTAGTGGAGGGAGAATGCTGGTGGATGAAGGGTGGTAGTGGAGGCAGAGTGGTAGTGCAGGTAGAGTGATAGTCCAGGGAGGATGGTAGTGGAGGGAGGATGGTAGTGGATGGGGGATGGTTTTGGATGGAGGAAGGTAGTGGATGGGGAATGGTAGTGGAGGGAGAATGGTAGTGGATGGGGGATGGTAGTGGAGGGAGGATGGAAGTGGATAGAGGATGGTAGTGGATGGTGGATGGTAGTGGATGGGGGATGCAAGTGGGGGGAGGATGGTAGTGGATGGAGGAAGGTAGTGGATGGGGAATGGTAGTGGAGGGAGGATGGTAGTGGATGGGGGATGGTAGTGGATGGGGGATGGTAGTGGAGGGAGGATGGAAGTGGATGGAGGATGGTAGTTGATGGTGGATGGTAGTGGATGGGGGATGGAAGTGGAGGGAGGAGGGTTTTGTATGGGGGATGGTAGTGGAAGGGGGATGGTCGTGGAGGGAGGATGGTAGTGGATGGGGGATGGCAGTGGAGGGAGGAAGGTAGTGGATGGGGGATGGTAGTGGAGGGAAGATGTTAGTGGATGGGTGATGGTAGTGGAATAGAGGATGGTAGTAGAGGGAGGATGGTAGAGGATGGAGGATCGTAGTGGAGGGAGGATGGTAGTGGATAGGGGATGGTATTGGAGGAGGAATTTAGTGGTCGGGGGATTGTAGTGGATGGAGGGTGGTAGTGGAGGGAGAATGGTAGTGAATGGAGGGTGGTAGTGGAGGGAAAGTGGTAGTGCACGGAGAGTGCTAGTCCAGGGAGGATGGTAGTGGAGGGAGGATGGTAGTGGATGGGGGTTGGTGTTGGATGAAGGACGGTAGTGGATGGGGAATGGTAGTGGAGGGAGGATGGCAGTGGATGGGGGATGGTAGTGGATGGTGGATGGTAGTGGATGGGGGATGGAAGTGGAAGGAGGATGGTAGTGGATAGGGGATGGTAGTGGATGGGGAATGATAGTGGAGGGAGGATGGTAGTGGATGGGGGATGATAGTGGAGGGAGGATGGTAGTGGAGGTACAATGGTAGTGGAGGGAAGAGGATAGTGGATGGGGGATGGCAGTGGATAGAGGATGGTAGTGGAGGGAGGATGGCAGTGGATGGAGGATTGTTTGGAGGGAGGATGGTAGTGGATGGGGGATGGTAGTGGAGGAGGATGGTAGTGAATGGGGGATGGTAGTGCATTGTGGAAGGTAGTGGAGGGAGGATGGTAGTGGATGGGGGATGGTAGTGGATGGAGGATGGTAGTGGAGGGAGAATGGTAATGGATGGAGGGTGGAAGTGGATGGGGGATGGTAGTGGAGGGAGGATGGTAGTGTAGGGAGGATGTTAGTGGATGGAGGAAGGTAGTGGATGGGGAATGGTAGTGGAGGTAGGATGGTAGTGGATGGGGGATGGTAGTGGATGGGGGATGGTAGTGGAGGGAGGATGGAAGTGGATGGAGGATGGTAGTTGATGGTGGATGGTAGTGGATGGGGGATGGAAGTGGAGGGAGGAGGGTTTTGGATGGGGGATGGTAGTGGAAGGGGGATGGTCGTGGAGGGAGGATGGTAGTGGATGGGGGATGGCAGTGGAGGGAGGAAGGTAGCGGATGGGGGATGGTAGTGGAGGGAAGATGTTAGTGGATGGGTGATGGTAGTGGATAGAGGATGGTAGTGGAGGGAGGATGGTAGAGGATGGAGGATCGTAGTGGAGGGAGGATGGTAGTGGATGGGGGATAGTATTGGAGGAGGAAGGTAGTGGTCGGGCTATGGTATTGGATGGAGTGTGGTAGTGGAGGGAGAATGGTAGTGGATGGAGGGTGGGAGTGGAGGGAAAGTGGTAGTGCAAGGAGAGAGATAGTCCAGGGAGGATGGTAGTGGAGGGAGGATGGCAGTGTATGGGGTTTGGTTTTGGATGAAGGAAGGTAGTGGATGGGGAATGGTAGTGGAGGGAGGATGGTAGTGGATAGGGAATGGTAGTGGATGGGGGATGGTAGTGTAGGGCGGATGGAAGTGGATGGAGGATGGTAGTGGATGGTGGATGGTAGTGGATGGGGGATGGAAGTGGAAGGAGGATGGTAGTGGATAGGGGATGTTAGTGGATGGGGAATGATAGTGGAAGGAGGATGGTAGTGGATGGGGGATGGTAGTGGATGGGGGATGGTAGTGGAGGGAGGATGGTTATGGATGGGGGATGGTAGTGGAGGGAGGATGGTAGTGGAGGGACAATGGGAGTGGAGGGAAGAGGATAGTGGATGGGGGATGGCAGTGGAGGGAGGGTGATAGTGAATGGGGGATGGTAGTATATTGAGGATAGTAGTGGAGGGAGGATCGTAGTGGTTGGGGGATGGTAGTGGATGGAGGATGGTAGTGGAGGGAGAATGGTAGTGGATGGAGGGTGGAAGTGGATGGGGGATGGTAGTGGAGGGAGGATGGTAGTGGAGGGAGAATGGTAGTGGATGGAGGGTGGAAGTGGATGGGGGATGGTAGTGGAGGGAGGATGGTAATGGAGGGAGGATGGAAGTGGATGGAGGATGGTAGTGGATGGTGGATGGTAGTGGATGGGGGATGGAATTGGAGGGATGTGGGTAGTGGATGGGGGATGGCAGTGGATGGGGGATGATAGTGGAGGGAGGATGGTACTGGATGCGGGATGGTAGTGGATGGGGGATGGTAGTGGAGGGAGGATGGTAGTGGATGTGTGATGGTAGTGGAGGGAGGATGTTAGTGGAGGGAGGATGGTAGTGGATGGAAGATAATAGTGGATGGAGGATGGTAGTGGATAGTTGATGGTAGTGGATGGAGGATGGTAGTGGATGGAGGATGGTAGTGGAGGAAGGATGGTAGTGGATGAGGGATGGTAGTGGAGGAGGATGGTAGAGTATGGGGGATGGTAGTGGATTGAGGATGGTAGTGGATGGAGGATGGTAGTGGATGCTTGATGGTAGTGGATGGAGGATGGTAGTGGACGGAGAATGGTAGTGGATGGTGGGTGGTAGTGGAGGGAGAGTGGTAGTGGATGGAGGGTGGAAGTGGATGGGTGATGGTAGTGGATGGTGGATGGTAGTGGATGGGGGATGGAAGTGGAGGGAGGATGGTAGTGGATCGGTGATGGTAGTGGATGGGGGATGATAGTGGAGGGAGGATGGTAGTGGATGGGGGATGGAAGTGGAGGGAGGATGGTAGTGGATGGGTGATGGTAGTGGAGGGAGGATGGTAGTGGAGGGAGGACGGTAGTGGAGGGAGAATGTTAGTTATGGAGGGTGGTAGTGGAGGGAGAGTGGTAGTGCCGGGAGAGTGATAGTCCAGGGAGGATGGTAGTGGAGGGAGGATGGTAGTGGATGGGGGATGGTGTTGGATGGAGGAAGGTAGTGGATGGGGAATGGTAGTGGAGGGAGGATGGTAGCTGATGGGGGATGGTACTGGATGGGGGATGGTAGTGGAGGGAGGATGGAAGTGGATGGAGGATGGTACTGGATGGTGGATGGTAGTGGAGGGAGAATGGTAGTGGATGGAGGGTGGAAGTGGATGGGGGAAGGTAGTGGAGGGTGGATGGTAGTGGATGGGGGTTGGTAGAGGATGGGGGATGGTAGTGGATGGGGGATGATAGTGGAGGGAGGATGGTAGTGGATGGGGGATGGTAGTGGTTGGGGGTTGGTCATTGAGGGAGGATGGAAGTGGATGTGGGATGGTAGTGGAGGGAGGAAGGTAGTGGATGGGGGATGGTAGTGGAGGGAGGATGGTAGTGGAGGGAGGATGGTAGTGGCGGGAAGATGTTATTGAATGTGGGATGGTAGTGGATAGAGGTTGGTAGTGGAGGGAGGATGGTAGATGATGGGGGATGGTAGTGGATGGAGGATGGTAGTGGAGGGAGAATGGTTGTGGATGGAGGGTGGAATTGGATGGGGGATGGTAGTGGAGGGAGGATGGAAGTGGATGGAGGATGGTAGTGGATGGTGAATGGTAGTGGATGGGGGATGGAAGTGAAGCGAGGATGGTAGTGGATGGGGGATGGTAGTGGATGGGGGATGGTTGTGGAGGGAGGATGGTAGTGGATGGGTGATGGTAGTGGAGGGAGGATGGTAGTGGAGGCAGGAAGGTAGTGGAGGGAGAATGTTAGTCGATGGAGGGTGGTAGTGGAGGGAGAGTGGTAGTGCTTTGAGAGTGATAGTCCAGGGAGGATCGTAGTGGAGGGAGGATGGTAGTGGATCGGGGATGGTGTTGGATGGAGGAAGGTAATGGATGGGGAATGGTAGTGGAGGGAGGATGGTAGTGGATGGGGGATGGTACTGGATGGGGGATGGTAGTGGAGGGAGGATGGAAGTGGATGGAGGATGGTTGTGGATGGTGGATGGTAGTGGATGGGGGATGGAAGTGGGGGGAGGATGGTAGTGGATGGGGGTTGGTAGAGGATGGGGGATGGTAGTGGATGGGGGATGATAGTGGAGGGAGGATGGTAGTGGATGGGGGATGGTAGTGGATGGGGGATGGTCATAGATGGAGGATGGTAGAGGATGGGGGATGGTAGTGGATGGGGTATGGTCGTGGAGGGAAGATGGTAGTGGATGGGGGATGGTAGTGGAGGGAGGAAGGTAGTGGATGGGAGTTGGTAGTGGAGGGAATATGTTAGTGGATAGAGGATGGTAGTGGAGGGAGGATGGTAGAGGATGGAGGATGGTAGTGGAGGGAGGATGGTAGTGGATGGGGGATGGTATTGGAGGAGGATGGTAGCGGATGGGGGATGGTAGAGGATTTAGGATGGTAGTGCATGGAGGAAGGTAGTGGATGGGGGATGGTAGTGGATGGAGGGTGGTAGTGGAGGGAGAAAGGTAGTGGATTGAGTGTGGTAGTGGAGGGAGAGTGGTAGTGAAAGGAGAGTGATAGGCCACGGAGGATGTTAGTGGAGAGAGGATGGTAGTGGATTGGGGTTGGTTTTGGATGGAGGAAGGTAGTGGATGAGGAATGGTAGTGGAGGGAGGATGGTAGTGGATGTGGGATGGAAGTGGATGGGGGATGGTAGTGGAGGGAGGATGGAAGTGGATGGAGGATGGTAGTTGATGGGGGATGGTAGTGATGGAGGATGGAAGTGGAGGGAGGATGGTAGTGGATGGGGGATGGTAGTGGATGGGGAATGATAGTGGAGGGAGGATGGTAGTGGATGGGGTATGGTAGTGGATGGGGGATGGTAGTGGAGTGAGGATTGTGGTGGATGGGGGATGGTAGTGGAGGGAGGATGGTAGTGGAAGGAGGATGGTAGTGGAGGGAAGAGGATAGTGGATGGGGGATGGCCGTGGATAGAGGATGGTAGTGGATGGAGGATGGTAGTTGAGGGAGGATGGTAGTGGAGGGAGGATGGTAGCGGATGGGGGATGGTAGTGGAGGAGGATGGTAGTGGATGGGGGATGGTAGTGCATTGAGGATGGTAGTGGAGGGAGGATGGTAGTGGATTGGGGATGGTAGTGGATGGAGGATGGTAGTGGAGGGAGAGTGGTAGTTGATGGAGGGTCGAAGTGGAAGGGGGATGGTAGTGGAGGGTGGATGGTAGTGTCGGGAGGATGCTAGTGGATGGAGGAAGGTAGTGGATGGGGAATGGTAGTGGAGGGAGGATGGTAGTGGATGGGGGATGGTAGTGGACGGCGGATGGTAGTGGAGGGAGGATGGAAGTGGATGGAGGATGGTAGTGGATGGTGGATGGTAGTGGATGGGGGATGTAAGTGGAGGGAGGATGGTAGTGGATGGGGAATTGTAGTGGATGGGGGATGATAGTGGAGGGAGGATGGTAGTGGAAAGGGTGAAGGTAGTGGATGGGGGATGGTAGTGGAGGGAGGATGGTAGTGGATGGGTGATGGTAGTGGAGGTAGGATGTTAGTGGAGGGAGGATGGTAGTGGATGGAAGATGATAGTGGATGGGAGATGGTAGTGGATAGTTGATGGTAGTGGCGGGAGAATGGTAGTGGATGGAGGGTGTTAGGGGAGGGCGAGTGGTAGTGGAGGGAGGGTGATAGTGCAGGGAGGATGGTAGTGGAGGGAGGATGGTAGTGGATGGGGGATGGTAGTGGATGGAGGATGATAGTGGATGGAAGGTGGTAGTGGAGGGAGGATGGTAGTGGAGGGAGGATGGTAGTGGCTGGGGAATGGTAGTGGATGGAGGATGGTAGTGGATGGAGGATGGTAGTGGAGGGAGGATAGTAGTGGATGGAGGATAGTAGTGGTGGGAGGATGGTAGTGGATGGAGGATGGTAGTGGAGGGAGGATGGTAGAGGAGGGAGGATGGTAGTGGATGGTGGATGGTAGTGGATGGAGGATGGTGGTGGAAGGAGGATGGTAGTGGATGGAGGATTGTAGTGGAGGGAGGATGGTAGTGGAGGGAGGATGGTAGTGGATGGGGGATGGTAGTGGATGGGGGATGGTAGTTGTTGAAGGATGGTAGTGGAGGGAGGATGGTTGTGCAGGGAGGATGGTAGTGGAGGGAGGGTGGTCTTGGATGGGGGATTGTAGTGGAGGGAGGATGGTAGTGGATGGGGGATGGTAGTGGACGGAGGATGGTAGTGGAGGGGGAGGGTAATGGATGGAGCATGGTAAGGAGGGTGGATGGTATTAAATGGAGGATGGTAGTGTAGGGAGGATGGTACTGGATGGGGGATGGCAGTGGATGGGGGAAGGAAATGGAGGGAGGATGTTAGTGGATGGGGGATGTTAGTGGATGGGGGATGATAGTGGAGGGAGGATGGTAGTGGTTGGGGGATGGTAGTGGATGGGGGATGGTAGTGGAGGGAGGATGGTAGTGGATGGGGGATGGTATTGGAGGGAGGAAGGTAGTGGATGGGGGATGGTAGTGGATGGAGGAAGGTAGTGGATGGGGGATGGTAGTGGAGGGAGGATGGTAGTGGAGGGAGGATGGTAGTGGAGGGAAGGTGTTATTGAATGTGGGATGGTAGTGGATAGAGGATGGTAGTGGAGGGAGGATGGTAGAGGATGGGGGATGGTAGTGGATGGAGGATGGTAGTGGAGGGAGAATGGTAGTGGACGGAGGGTAGAATTGGATGGGGGATGGTAGAGGAGGGAGGATGGTAGTGGATGGGGGATGTTAGTGGATGGGGGATGGTAGTGGAGGGAGGATGGAAGTGGAGGAGGATTTTAGTGGATGGTGGATGGTAGTGGATGGGGGATGGAAGTGGAGGGAGGATGCTAGTGAATGGGCGATGGTAGTGGATGGGGGATGATAGTTTAGGGAGGATGGTAGTGGATGGGGGATGGTATTGGAGGGAGGATGGTAGTGGATGGGTGATGGTAGTGGAGGGAGGATGGTAGTGGATGGAGGATGGTAGTGGAGGGAGAATGTTAATCGATGGAGTGTGGTAGTGGAGGGAGAGTGGTAGTGCAGGGAGAATGATAGTCCAGGGAGGATGGTAGTGGAGGGCGGATGGTAGTGGATGGGGGATGGTGTTGGATGGAGGAAGGTTGTGGATGGGGAATGGTAGTGGAGCGAGGATGGTAGCGGATGGGGGATGGTACTGGATGGGGGATGGTAGTGGAGGGAGAATGTTAGTGGATGGAGGGTGGAAGTGGATGGGGGATGGTAGTGGAGGGCGGATGGTAGTGGATGGGGGTTGGTAGAGGATGGGGGATGGTACTGGATGGGGGATGATAGTGGAGGGAGGATGGTAGTGGATGGGGGATGGTAGTGGCTGGGGGATGGTCATGGAGGGAGGATGGTAGTGGATGTGGGATGGTAGTGGAGGGAGGAAGGTAGTGAATGGCGGATGGTAGTGGAGGGAGGATGGTAGTGGAGGGAGGATGGTAGTGGAGGGAAGATGTTATTGAATGTGGGATGGTCGTGGATAGAGGATGGTAGTGGAGGGAGGATGGCAGAATATGGGGGATGGTAGTGGATGGAGGATGGTAGTGGAGGGAGAATGGTAGTGGATGGAGGGTGGAATAGGATGGGGGATGGTAGTGGAGGGAGGATGGTAGTGGATGGGGGATGGTAGTGGATGGGGGATGGTAGTGGAGGGAGGATGGAAGTGGATGGAGGATGGTAGTGGATGGGGGATGGTAGTGGATGGGGGATGGTAGGGGAGGGAGGATGGTAGTGGATGGGTGATGGTAGTGGAGGGAGGATGGTAGTGGAGGCAGGATGGTAGTGGAGGGAGAATGTTAGTCGATGGAGGGTGGTAGTGGAGGGAGAGTGGTAGTGCAGGGAGAGTGATAGTCCAGGGAGGATGGCAGTGGAGGGAGGGTGGTAGTGGATCGGGGATGGTGTTGGATGGAGGAAGGTAGTGGATGGGGAATGGTAGTGGAGGGAGGATGGTAGTGGATGGTGGATGGTAGTGGTAGGGGAACGGTGGAGAGGGAGGATGGTAGTCGTTGGGGAATTGTAGTGGTGGGAGAATGTTAGTGGAGGGAGGATGGTAGTAGATTGAGGATGGTAGTGGAGGCAGGATGGTAGTAGTTGGAGGATGGTAGTGGAGGGAGGATGGTAATAGATAGAGGATGGTAGTGGATGGCTTTTGGTAGTGGAGGGAGGATGTTAGTCGAGGGAGGATGGTAGTAGATGGAGGATGGTAGTAGTGGGAAGATGGTTGAAGATGGAGGATGGTAGTGGAGGGAGGATGCTAGTAGATGGATGTTAGTGGATGGGGGACGGTAGTGGATGGAGGATGGTAGTGGATGGAGAATGGTAGTGGAGTGAGGATGGTAGTGGATGGGGAATGGTAGTGGGGGGAGGATGGTCGTAGAAGGGGGGTGGTAGTGGATGGAGGATGGTAGTGGAGGGAGGATGGTGGTAGATGGAGGATGGTAGTGGAGGGAGGATGGTAGTAGATGGAGGATGGTAGTGGAGGGAGGATGGTAGTAGATGGAGGATGGTCACGGATGCTGGATGCTAGTGGAGGGTGGATGGTAGTGGATGGGAGATGGAAGTGGATGGAGGATGGTAGTGGAGGGAGTATGGTAGTAAACGCAGCATGGGAGTGGAGGGAGGATGGTAGTAGATGGAGGATGGTAGTGGAGGGAGGATGGCAGTAGATGGAGGATGGTAGTTGATGGGGGATGGTAGTGGATGGAGGATGGTAGTGGCGGGAGGATGGTAGTAGATGGAGGATGATAGTGGATGGGGCATGATTTTGGAGGGAGGATTGTAGTGGATGGTGGATGGCAGTGGAGGGAGGATGGTAGTGGAGGGAGGATGGTAGTGGAGTGAGGATGGTAGTAGTTGAAGGATGGAAGTGGAGGAAGGATGGTAGTGGAGGGAGAATGGTAGTGAATGGAGGGTGGAAGTGGATGGGGGATGGTAGTGGAGGGAGGATGATAGTGGATGGAAGGTGGTAGTGGATGGAGGATGGTAGTGGAGGGAGAATGGTAGTGGATGGAGGGTGGGAAGTGGATGGGGGATGGTAGTGGAGGGAGGATGGTAGTGTAGGGAGGATGGTAGTGGATGGAGGAAGGTAGTGGATGGGGAATGGTAGTGGAGGGAGGATGGTAGTGGATGGGGGATGGTAGTGGATGGGGGATGGTAGTGAATGGGGGATGGAAGTGGAGGGAGGATGGTAGTGGATGGGGAGTGGTAGTGGATGGGGGATGATAGTGGAGGGAGGATGGTAGTGGATGGGGGATGGTATTGGAGGGAGGATGGTAGTGGATGGGTGATGGTAGTGGAGGGAGGATTGTAGTGGAGGGAGGATGGTAGTGGAGGGAGAATGTTAGTCGATAGAGTGTGGTAGTGGAGGGAGAGTGGTAGTGCAGGGAGAGTGATAGTCCAGGGAGGATGGTAGTGGAGGGAGGATGGTAGTGTATGGAAAATGGTGTTGGATGGAGGAAGGTAGTGGATGGGGGATGGTAGTGGAGGGAGGATGGTAGTGGATGGGGGATGGTACTGGATGGGGGATGGTAGTGGAGGGAGAATGGAAGTGGATGGAGGATGGTAGTGGATGGAGGATGGTAGTGGATGGGGGATGGTAGTGGAGGGAGGATGGCAGTGGAGGGAGGATGGTAGTGCAGGGAGGATGGTAGTGGATGGGGGATGATAGTGGAGGGAGGATGGTAGTGGATGGGGGATGGTAGTGGATGGGGGATGGTCATAGAGGGAGGATGGTAGAGGATGGGGGATGGTAGTGGAGGGAGGATGGTAGTGGAGGGAGGATGGTAGTGGAGGGAAGATGTTATTGAATGTGGGATGTTAGTGGATAGAGGATGGTAGTGGAGGGAGGATGGTAGAGGATAGGGGATGGTAGTGGATGGAGGATGGTAGTGGAGGGAGAATGGTAGTGGATGGAGGGTGGAATTGGATGGGGTATGGTAGTGGAGGGAGGATGGTAGTCGATGGGGGATTGTAGTGGATGGGGGATGTTAGTGGAGGGAGGATGGAAGTGGATGGAGGATGGTAGTGGATGGTGGATGGTAGTGGATGGGGGCTGGAAGTGGAGGGAGGATGGTAGTGGATGGGCGATGGTTAGAGGATGTGGGATGATAGTGGAGGGAGGATGGTAGTGGATGGGGGATGGTAGTGGATTGGGGATGGAAGTGGGGGGAGGATGGTAGTGGATGGCGGTTTTTAGAGGATGGGGGATGGTAGTGGATGGGGGATGATAGTGGATGGAGGATGGTAGTGGATGGGGGATGGTAGCGGATGGGGGATGGTCGTGGAGGGAGGATGGTAGTGGATGGGGGATGGTAGTGGAGGGAGGAAGGTAGTGGATGGGGGATGGTAGTGGAGGGAGGATGGTAGTGGAGGGAGGATGGTAGTGGAGGGAGGATGGTTGTGGAGGGAGAATGGTAGTGGATGTGGGATGGTATTGGAGGAGGATAGTAGTGGATCGGGGTTGGTAGAGGATTTGAGGATGGTAGTGGATGGAGGAAGGTACTGGATGGGGGATGGTAGTGGATGGAGGGTGGTAGTGGAGGGAGAATGGTAGTGGATGGAGGGTTGTAGTGGAGGGAGAGTGGTAGTGCAAGGAGAGTGATAGTCCAGGGAGCATGGTAGTGGAGGGAGGATGGTAGTGGATGGCGGTTTTTAGAGGATGGGGGATGGTAGTGGATGGGGGATGATAGTGGATGGAGGATGGTAGTGGATGGGGGATGGTAGCGGATGGGGGATGGTCGTGGAGGGAGGATGGTAGTGGATGGGGGATGGTAGTGGAGGGAGGAAGGTAGTGGATGGGGGATGGTAGTGGAGGGAGGATGGTAGTGGAGGGAGGATGGTAGTGGAGGGAGGATGGTTGTGGAGGGAGAATGGTAGTGGATGTGGGATGGTATTGGAGGAGGATAGTAGTGGATCGGGGTTGGTAGAGGATTTGAGGATGGTAGTGGATGGAGGAAGGTACTGGATGGGGGATGGTAGTGGATGGAGGGTGGTAGTGGAGGGAGAATGGTAGTGGATGGAGGGTTGTAGTGGAGGGAGAGTGGTAGTGCAAGGAGAGTGATAGTCCAGGGAGCATGGTAGTGGAGGGAGGATGGTAGTGGATGGGGGTTGGTGTTGGATGGAGGAAGGTAGTGGATGGGGAATGGTAGTGGAGGGAGGATGTCAGTGGATGGGGGATGGTAGTGGATGGGGGATGGTAGTGGAGGGAGGATGGAAGTGGATGGAGGATGGTAGTTGATGGGGGATGGTAGTGATGGGGGATGGAAGTGGAGGGATGATGGTAGTGGATGGGGGATGGTAGTGGATGGGGGATGGTTGTGGAGGAAGGATGGAAGTGGATGGAGGATGGTTGTGGATGATGGATGGTAGTGGATGGAGGATGGAATTGGGGGAGGATGGTAGTGGATGGGAGTTGGTAGAGGATGGGGGATGGTATTGGATGGGGGATGATAGTGGAGGGAGGATGGTAGTGGATGGGGGATGGTAGTGGATGGGGGTTGGTCGTGGAGGGAAGATGGTAGTGGATGGGGGATGGTAGTGGAGGGAGGAAGGTAGTGGATGGGGGTTGGTAGTGGAGGGAATATGGTAGTGGATAGAGGATGGTAGTGGAGGGAGGATGGTAGAGGATGGAGGATGGTAGTGGAGGGAGGATGGTAGTGGATGGGGGATGGTATTGGAGGAGGATGGTAGTGGATGTGGGATGGTAGAGGATTGAGGATGGTAGTGGATGGAGGAAGGTAGTGAATGGGGGATGGTAGTGGATGGAGGGTGGTAGTGGAGGGAGAATGGTAGTGGATGGATGGTGGTTGTGGAGGGATATTGGTATTGCAAGGAGAGTGATAGTCCACGGAGGATGGCAGTGGAGAGAGGATGGTAGTGGATGGGGGTTGGTGTTGGATGGAGGAAGGTAGTGGATGAGGAATGGTAGTGGAGGGAGGATGGTAGTGGATGGGGAATGATGGTGGATGGGGGATGGTAGTGGAGGGAGGATGGAAGTGGATGGAGGATGGTAGTTGATGGGGGATGGTAGAGATGGGGGATGGAAGTGGAGGGAGGATGGTAGTGGATGGGGGATGGTAGTGGAGGGAGGATGGTGGTAGATGGAGGATGGTAGTGGAGGGAGGATGGTAGTAGATGGAGGATGGTAGTGGAGGGAGGATGGTAGTAGATGGAGGATGGTCACGGATGCTGGATGCTAGTGGAGGGTGGATGGTAGTGGATGGGAGATGGAAGTGGATGGAGGATGGTAGTGGAGGGAGTATGGTAGTAAACGCAGCATGGGAGTGGAGGGAGGATGGTAGTAGATGGAGGATGGTAGTGGAGGGAGGATGGCAGTAGATGGAGGATGGTAGTTGATGGGGGATGGTAGTGGATGGAGGATGGTAGTGGCGGGAGGATGGTAGTAGATGGAGGATGATAGTGGATGGGGCATGATTTTGGAGGGAGGATTGTAGTGGATGGTGGATGGCAGTGGAGGGAGGATGGTAGTGGAGGGAGGATGGTAGTGGAGTGAGGATGGTAGTAGTTGAAGGATGGAAGTGGAGGAAGGATGGTAGTGGAGGGAGAATGGCAGTGGATGGAGGGTGGAAGTGGATGGGGGATGGTAGTGGAGGGAGGATGATAGTGGATGGAAGGTGGTAGTGGATGGAGGATGGTAGTGGAGGGAGAATGGTAGTGGATGGAGGGTGGAAGTGGATGGGGGATGGTAGTGGAGGGAGGATGGTAGTGTAGGGAGGATGGTAGTGGATGGAGGAAGGTAGTGGATGGGGAATGGTAGTGGAGGGAGGATGGTAGTGGATGGGGGATGGTAGTGGATGGGGGATGGTAGTGAATGGTGGATGGAAGTGGAGGGAGGATGATAGTGGATGGGAGTTGGTAGTGGATGGGGGATGATAGTGGAGGGAGGATGGTAGTGGATGGGGGATGGTATTGGAGGGAGGATGGTAGTGGATGGGTGATGGTAGTGGAGGGAGGATTGTAGTGGAGGGAGGATGGTAGTGGAGGGAGAATGTTAGTCGATAGAGTGTGGTAGTGGAGGGAGAGTGGTAGTGCAGGGAGAGTGATAGTCCAGGGAGGATGGTAGTGGAGGGAGGATGGTAGTGTATGGAAAATGGTGTTGGATGGAGGAAGGTAGTGGATGGGGGATGGTAGTGGAGGGAGGATGGTAGTGGATGGGGAATGGTACTGGATGGGGGATGGTAGTGGAGGGAGAATGGAAGTGGAAGGAGGATGGTAGTGGATGGAGGATGGTAGTGGATGGGGGATGGTAGTGGAGGGAGGATGGCAGTGGAGGGAGGATGGTAGTGCAGGGAGGATGGTAGTGGATGGGGGATGATAGTGGAGGGAGGATGGTAGTGGATGGGGGATGGTAGTGGATGGGGGATGGTCATAGAGGGAGGATGGTAGAGGATGGGGGATGGTAGTGGAGGGAGGAAGGTAGTGGATTGGGGATGGTAGTGGAGGGAGGATGGTAGTGGAGGGAGGATGGTAGTGGAGGGAAGATGTTATTGAATGTGGGATGTTAGTGGATAGAGGATGGTAGTGGAGGGAGGATGGTAGAGGATAGGGGATGGTAGTGGATGGAGGATGGTAGTGGAGGGAGAATGGTAGTGGATGGAGGGTGGAATTGGATGGGGTATGGTAGTGGAGGGAGGATGGTAGTCGATGGGGGATTGTAGTGGATGGGGGATGTTAGTGGAGGGAGGATGGAAGTGGATGGAGGATGGTAGTGGAAGGTGGATGGTAGTGGATGGGGGCTGGAAGTGGAGGGAGGATGGTAGTGGATGGGCGATGGTAGAGGATGTGGGATGATAGTGGAGGGAGGATGGTAGTGGATGGGGGATGGTAGTGGATTGGGGATGGAAGTGGGGGGAGGATGGTAGTGGATGGGGGTTTTTAGAGGATGGGGGATGGTAGTGGATGGGGGATGATAGTGGATGGAGGATGGTAGTGGATGGGGGATGGTAGCGGATGGGGGATGGTCGTGGAGGGAGGATGGTAGTGGATGGGGGATGGTAGTGGAGGGAGGAAGGTAGTGGATGGGGGATGGTAGTGGAGGGAGGATGGTAGTGGAGGGAGGATGGTAGTGGAGGGAGGATGGTTGTGGAGGGAGAATGGTAGTGGATGTGGGATGGTATTGGAGGAGGATAGTAGTGGATCGGGGTTGGTAGAGGATTTGAGGATGGTAGTGGATGGAGGAAGGTACTGGATGGGGGATGGTAGTGGATGGAGGGTGGTAGTGGAGGGAGAATGGTAGTGGATGGAGGGTTGTAGTGGAGGGAGAGTGGTAGTGCAAGGAGAGTGATAGTCCAGGGAGCATGGTAGTGGAGGGAGGATGGTAGTGGATGGGGGTTGGTGTTGGATGGAGGAAGGTAGTGGATGGGGAATGGTAGTGGAGGGAGGATGTCAGTGGATGGGGGATGGTAGTGGATGGGGGATGGTAGTGGAGGGAGGATGGAAGTGGATGGAGGATGGTAGTTGATGGGGGATGGTAGTGATGGGGGATGGAAGTGGAGGGATGATGGTAGTGGATGGGGGATGGTAGTGGATGGGGGATGGTTGTGGAGGAAGGATGGAAGTGGATGGAGGATGGTTGTGGATGATGGATGGTAGTGGATGGAGGATGGAATTGGGGGGAGGATGGTAGTGGATGGGAGTTTTTAGAGGATGGGGGATGGTATTGGATGGGGGATGATAGTGGAGGGAGGATGGTAGTGGATGGGGGATGGTAGTGGATGGGGGTTGTTCGTGGAGGGAAGATGGTAGTGGATGGGGGATGGTAGTGGAGGGAGGAAGGTAGTGGATGGGGGTTGGTAGTGGAGGGAATATGGTAGTGGATAGAGGATGGTAGTGGAGGGAGGATGGTAGAGGATGGAGGATGGTAGTGGAGGGAGGATGGTAGTGGATGGGGGATGGTATTGGAGGAGGATGGTAGTGGATGGGGGATGGTAGAGGATTGAGGATGGTGGTGGATGGAGGAAGGTAGTGAATGGGGGATGGTAGTGGATGGAGGGTGGTAGTGGAGGGAGAATGGTAGTGGATGGAGGGTGGTAGTGGAGGGATATTGGTATTGCAAGGAGAGTGATAGTCCACGGAGGATGGCAGTGGAGAGAGGATGGTAGTGGATGGGGGTTGGTGTTGGATGGAGGAAGGTAGTGGATGAGGAATGGTAGTGGAGGGAGGATGGTAGTGGATGGGGGATGATGGTGGATGGGGGATGGTAGTGGAGGGAGGATGGAAGTGGATGGAGGATGGTAGTTGATGGGGGATGGTAGTGATGGGAGATGGAAGTGGAGGGAGGATGGTAGTGGATGGGGGATGGTAGTGGATGGGGAATGATAGTGGAGGGAGGATGGTTGTGGATGGGGTATGGTAGTGGATGGGGGTTGGTAGTGGAGGGAGGATGGTAGTGGATGGGGGATGGTAGTGGAGGGAGGATGGTAGTGGAAGGAGGAGGGTAGTGGAGGGAAGAGGATAGTGGATGGGGGATGGCCGTGGATATCGGATGGTAGTGGATGGAGGATGGTAGTGGATGGAGGATGGTAGTTGAGGGAGGATGGTAGCGGATGGGGGATGGTAGTGGAGGAGGATGGTAGTGGATGGGGGATGGTAGTGCATTGAGGATGGTAGTGGAGGGAGGATGGTAGTGGATGGGGGATGGTAGTGGATGCAGGATGGTAGTGGAGGGAGAATGGTAGTTGATGGAGGGTGGAAGTGGAAGGGGGATGGTAGTGGATGGGGGATGATAGTGGAGGGAGGATGTTAGTGGATGGGGGATGGTAGTGGATGGGGGATGGTAGTGGAGGGGGGATGGTAGTGGATGGGTGATGGTAGTGGAGGGAGGATGTTAGTGGAGGGAGGATGGAAGTGGATGGAAGATGATAGTGGATGGGGGATGGTAGTGGATAGTTGATGGTAGTGGCGGGAGAATGGTAGTGGATGGAGGGTGTTAGGGGAGGGAGAGTGGTAGTGGAGGGAGGGTGATAGTGCAGGGAGGATGGTAGTAGAGTGAGGATGGTAGTGGATGGGGGAAGTTAGTGGATGGAGGATGATAGTGGATGGAAGTTGGTAGTGGAGGGAGGATGGTAGCGGAGGGAGGGTGGTAGTGGATCGGGGATGGTGTTGCATGGACGAAGGTAGTGGATGGGAATGGTAGTGGAGGGAGGATGGTAGTGGATGGGGGATGGTAGTGGATGGCGGATGGTAGTGGAGGGAGGATGGAAGTGGAAGGAGGATGGTAGTGGATGGTGGATGGTAGTGGATGGGGGATGGAAGTGGAGGGAAGATGGTAGTGGATGGGGGATGGTAGTGTTTGGGGATGATAGTGGAGGGAGGATGGTAGTGGATGGGTGATGGTAGTGGATGGGGGATGGTAGTGGAGGGAGGATGGTAGTGGATGGGCGATGGTAGTGGAGGTAGGATGTTAGTGGAGAGAGGATGGTAGTGGATGGAAGATGATAGTGGATGGGGGATGGTAGTGGATAGTTGATGGTAGTGGCGGGAGAATGGTAGTGGATGGAGGGTGTTAGGGGAGGGAGAGTGGTAGTGGAGGGAGGATGGTAGTGGATGGTGGATGGTAGTGGATGGAGGATGGTGGTGGAAGGAGCATGGTAGTGGATGGAGGATGGTAGAGGAGGGAGGATGGTAGTGGAGGGAGAATGGTAGTGGATGGGGGATGGTAGCGGATGGGGGATGGTAGTGGTTGGAGGATGGTACTGGATGGGGGATGGTAGTGGAGGGAGGATGGCAGTGGAGGGAGGATGGTAGTGCAGGGAGGATGGTAGTGGTGGGAGGATGGTCTTGGATGGGGGATTGTAGTGGAGGGAGGATGGTTGTGGATGGGGGATGGTAGTGGATGGAGGATGGAAGTGGAGGGGGAGGGTAATGGATGGAGCATGGTAAGGAGGGTGGATGGTATTAAATGGAGGATGGTAGTGGAGGGAGGATGGTTGTGGATGGGGGATGGTAGTGGATGGAGGATGGTAGTGGAGGGGGAGGGTAATGGATGGAGCATGGTAAGGAGGGTGGATGGTATTAAATGGAGGATGGTAGTGTAGGGAGGATGGTACTGGATGGGGGATGGTAGTGGATGGGGGATGGAATTGGAGGGAGGATGTTAGTGGATGGGGGATGTTAGTGGATGGGGGATGATAGAGGAGGGAGGATGGTAGTGGATGGGGGATGGTAGTGGATGGGGGATGGTAGTGGAGGGAGGATGGTAGTGGATGGGGGATGGTAGTGGAGGGAGGAAGGTAGTGCTTAGTGGATGGTCGTGGATGGAGGAAGGTAGTGGATGGGGGATGGTAGTGGAGGGAGGATGGTAGTGGAGGGAGGATGGTAGTGGAGGGAAGATGTTATTGAATGAGGGATGGTAGTGGATAGAGGATGGTAGTGGAGGGAGGATGGTAGAGGATGGGGGATGGTAGTGGATGGAGGATGGTAGTGGAGGGGGGATGGAAGTGGAGGGAAGATGGTAGTGGATGGGGGATGGTAGTGGATGGGGATGATAGTGGAGGGAGGATGGTAGTGGATGGCTGATGGTAGTGGATCGGGGATGGTAGTGGAGGGAGGATGGTAGTGGATGGGTGATGGTAGTGGAGGTAGGATGTTAGTGGAGAGAGGATGGTAGTGGATGGAAGATGATAGTGGATGGGGGATGGTAGTGGATAGTTGATGGTAGTGGCGGGAGAATGGTAGTGTATGGAGGGTGTTAGGGGAGGGAGAGTGGTAGTGGAGGGTGGGTGATAGTGCAGGGAGGATTGTAGTGGAGGGAGGATGGTAGTGGATGGGGGAAGGTAGTCAATGGAGGAAGATAGTGGATGGAAGGTGGTAGTGGAGGGAGGATGGTAGTGGAGGGAGGATGGTAGTGGCTGGGGAATGGTAGTGGATGGAGGATGGTAGTGGATGGAGGATGGTAGTGGAGGGAGGATAGTAGTGGATGGAGGATAGTAGTGGAGGGAGGATGGTAGTGGATGGAGGATGGTAGTGGAGGGAGGATGGTAGAGGAGGGAGGATGGTAGTGGATGGTGGATGGTAGTGGATGGAGGATGGTGGTGGAAGGAGCATGGTAGTGGATGGAGGATGGTAGTGGAGGGAGGATGGTAGTGGAGGGAGGATGGTAGTGGATGGGGGATGGTAGTGGATGGGGGATGGTAGTGGTTGGAGGATGGTAGTGGATGGGGGATGGTAGTGGAGGGAGGATGGCAGAGGAGGGAGGATGGTAGTGCAGGGAGGATGGTAGTGGTGGGAGGATGGTCTTGGATGGGGGATTGTAGTGGAGGGAGGATGGTTGTGGATGGGGGATGGTAGTGGATGGAGGATGGTAGTGGAGGGGGAGGGTAATGGATGGAGCATGGTAAGGAGGGTGGATGGTATTAAATGGAGGATGGTAGTGTAGGGAGGATGGTACTGGATGGGGGATGGAATTGGAGGGAGGATGTTAGTGGATGGGGGATGTTAGTGGATGGGGGATGATAGAGGTGGGAGGATGGTAGTGGATGGGGGATGGTAGTGGATGGGGGATGGTAGTGGAGGGAGGATGGTAGTGGATGGGGAATGGTAGTGGAGGGCGGAAGGTAGTGGATAGGGGATGGTAGTGGATGGAGGAAGGTAGTGGATGGGGGATGGTAGTGGAGGGAGGATGGTAGTGGAGGGAGGATGGTAGTGGAGGGAAGATGTTATTGAATGTGGGATGGTAGTGGATAGAGGATGGTAGTGGAGGGAGGATGGTAGAGGATGGGGGATGGTAGTGGATGGAGGATGGTAGTGGAGGGAGAATGGTAGTGGACGGAGGGTGGAATTGGATGGGGGATGGTAGAGGAGGGAGGATGGTAGTGGATGGGGGATGGTAGTGGATGGGGGATAGTAGTGGAGTGAATTTGGAAGTGGATGGAGGATGGTAGTGGATGGTCGATGGTAGTGGATGGGGGATGGAAGTGGAGGGAGGATGGTAGTGGATGGGCGATGGTAGTGGATGGGGGATGGAAGTGGAGGGAGGATGGTAGTGGATGGGCGATGGTAGTGGATGGGGGATGATAGTGGAGGGAGGATGGTAGTGGATGGGGGATGGTAGTGGAGGGAGGATGGCAGTGGAGGCAGCATGGTAGTGGAGGGAGAATGTTAGTCGATGGAGGGTGGTAGTGGAGGGAGAGTGGTAGTGCTTTGAGAGTGATAGTCCAGGGAGTATGGTAGTGGAGGGAGGATGGTAGTGGATCGCGGATGGTGTTGGATGGAGGAAGGTAGTGGATGGGGAATGGTAGTGGAGGGAGGAAGGTAGTGGATCGGAATTGGTAGAGGTGGGAGGATGGTAGTGGAGGAAGGATGGTAGTGGAGGGAAGATGTTAGTGGATGGGGGATGCTAGTGGATAGAGGATGGTAGAGGAGGGAGGATGGTAGAGGATGGAGGATGGTAGTGGAGGGATGATGGTAGTGGATGGGGGATGGTAGTGGAGAAGGATGGTAGTGGCTGGTGGATGGTAGTGGATGCGGGATGGAATTGGAGGGAGGATGTTAGCGGATGGGGGATGTTAGTGGATGGGGGATGATAGTGGAGAGAGGATGGTAGTAGATGGGGGATGGTACTTGATGGGGGATGGTAGTGGATGGGGGATGGTAGTGGTTGGAGGATGGTAGTGGATGGGGGATGGTAGTGGAGGGAGGATGGCAGTGGAGGGAGGATGGTAGTGCAGGGAGGATGGTAGTGGTGGGAGGATGGTCTTGGATGGGGGATTGTAGTGGAGGGAGGATGGTTGTGGATGGGGGATGGTAGTGGATGGAGGATGGTAGTGGAGGGGGAGGGTAATGGATGGAGCATGGTAAGGATGGTGGATGGTTTTAAATGGAGGATGGTAGTGTAGGGAGGATGGTACTGGATGGGGGATGGTAGTGGATGGGGGATGGAATTGGAGGGAGGATGTTAGTGGATGGGGGATGTTAGTGGATGGGGGATGATAGAGGAGGGAGGATGGTAGTGGATGGGGGATGGTAGTGGATGGGGGATGGTAGTGGAGGGAGGATGGTAGTGGATGGGGGATGGTAGTGGAGGGAGGAAGGTAGTTGATAGTGGATGGTAGTGGATGGAGGAAGGTAGTGGATGGGGGATGGTAGTGGAGGGAGAATGGTAGTGGAGGGAGGATGGTAGTGGAGGGAAGATGTTATTGAATGTGGGATGGTAGTGGATAGAGGATGGTAGTGGAGGGAGGATGGTAGAGGATGGCGGATGGTAGTGGATGGAGGATGGTAGTGGAGGGGGGATGGAAGTGGAGGGAAGATGGTAGTGGATGGGGGATGGTAGTGGATGGGGATGATAGTGGAGGGAGGATGGTAGTGGAAGGGTGATGGTAGTGGATGGGGGATGGTAGTGGAGGGAGGATGGTAGTGGATGGGTGATGGTAGTGGAGGTAGGATGTTAGTGGAGAGAGGATGGTAGTGGATGGAAGATGACAGTGGATGGGGGATGGTAGTGGATAGTTGATGGTAGTGGCGGAAGAATGGTAGTGTATGGAGGGTGTTAGGGAGGGAGAGTGGTAGTGGAGGGTGGGTGATAGTGCAGGGAGGATGGTAGTGGAGGGAGGATGGTAGTGGATGGGGGAAGGTAGTCAATGGAGGAAGATAGTGGATGGAAGGTGGTAGTGGAGGGAGGATGGTAGTGGAGGGAGGATGGTAGTGGCTGGGGAATGGTAGTGGATGGAGGATGGTAGTGGATGGAGGATGGTAGTGGAGGGAGGATAGTAGTGGATGGAGGATAGTAGTGGAGGGAGGATGGTAGTGGATGGAGGATGGTAGTGGATGGGGGATGGTGGTGGAAGGAGCATGGTAGTGGATGGAGGATGGTAGTGGAGGGAGGATGGTAGTGGAGGGAGGATGGTAGTGGATGGGGGATGGTAGTGGATGGGGGATGGTAGTGGTTGGAGGATGGTAGTGGATGGGGGATGGAAGTGGAGTTAGGATTGCAGTGGAGGGAGGATGGTAGTGCAGGGAGGATGGTAGTGGTGGGAGGATGGTCTTGGATGGGGGATTGTAGTGGAGGGAGGATGGTTGTGGATGGGGGATGGTAGTGGATGGAGGATGGTAGTGGAGGGGGAGGGTAATGGATGGAGCATGGTAAGGAGGGTGGATGGTATTAAATGGAGGATGGTAGTCTAGGGAGGATGGTACTGGATGGGGGATGGTAGTGGATGGGGGATGGTATTGGAGGGAGGATGTTAGTGGATGGGGGATGTTTGTGGATGGGGGATGATAGAGGAGGGAGGATGGTAGTGGATGGGGGATGGTAGTGGATGGGGGATGGTAGTGGAGGGAGGATGGTAGTGGATGGGGAATGGTAGTGGAGGGAGGAAGGTAGTGGATAGGGGATGGTAGTGGATGGAGGAAGGTAGTGGATGGGGGATGGTAGAGGAGGGAGATTGGTAGTGGAGGGAGGATGGTAGTGGAGGGAAGATGTTATTGAATGTGGGATGGTAGTGGATAGAGGATGGTAGTGGAGGGAGGATGGTAGAGGATGGGGGATGGTAGTGGATGGAGGATGGTAGTGGAGGGAGAATGGTAGTGGACGGAGGGTGGAATTGGATGGGGGATGGTAGAGGAGGGAGGATGGTAGTGGATGGGGGATGGTAGTGGATGGGGGATAGTAGTGGAGTGAGGTTGGAAGTGGATGGAGGATGGTAGTGGATGGTCGATGGTAGTGGATGGGGGATGGAAGTGGAGGGAGGATGGTAGTGGATGGGCGATGGTAGTGGATGGGGGATGGAAGTGGAGGGAGGATGGTAGTGGATGGGCGATGGTAGTGGATGGGGGATGATAGTGGAGGGAGGATGGTAGTGGATGGGGGATGGTAGTGGATGGGGGATGGTAGTGGAGGGAGGATCGTAGTGGATGGGTGATGGTAGTGGAGGGAGGATGGTTTTGGAGGCAGCATGGTAGTGGAGGGAGAATGTTAGTCGATGGAGGGTGGTAGTGGAGGGAGAGTGGTAGTGCTTTGAGAGTGATAGTCCAGGGAGGATGGTAGTGGAGGGAGGATGGTAGTGGATCGGGGATGGTGTTGGATGGAGGAAGGTAGTGGATGGGGAATGGTAGTGGAGGGAGGATGGTAGTGGATGGGGGATGGTACTGGATGGGGGATGGTAGTGGAGGGAGGAAGGTAGTGGATCGGGATTGGTAGAGGTGGGAGGATGGTAGTGGAGGAAGGATGGCAGTGGAGCGAAGATGTTAGTGGATGGGGGATGCTAGTGGATAGAGGATGGTAGTGGAGGGAGGATGGTAGAGGATGGAGGATGGTAGTGGAGGGATGATGGTAGTGGATGGGGGATGGTAGTGGAGAAGGATGGTAGTGGCTGGTGGATGGTAGTGGATGCGGGATGGAATTGGAGGGAGGATGTTAGCGGATGGGGGATGTTAGTGGATGGGGGATGATAGTGGAGAAAGGATGGTAGTGGATGGGGGATGGTACTTGATGGGGGATGGTAGTGGAGGGAGGATGGTAGTGGATGGGGGATGGTAGTGGAGGAGGATGGTATTACATGCGGAATGGTAGTGGAGGGAGGATGGTAGTGGATGGGGGATGGTAGTGGATGGAGGATTATAGTGGAGGGAGGGTGGTAGTAGATGGAGGATGTTAGTGGAGGGAGGATGGTAGTAGATGGAGGATGGTAGTGGAGGGAGGATGGAAGTAGATGGAGGATGATAGTGGAGGGAGGATGGTAGTGGATGGAGGATGGTAGTGGAGGGAGGATGGTAGTAGATGGAGGAGGGAAGTCGAGGGAGGATGATAGTAGATGGAGAATGGTTGTGGATGGGGGATGGTAGTGGATGGAGGATGGTAGTGGATGGGGAATGGTAGTGGAGGAGGATGGTATTACAGGCGGAATGGTAGTGGAGGGAGGATGGTAGTGGATGGGGGATGGTAGTGAATGGAGGATTATAGTGGAGGGAGGGTGGTAGTAGATGGAGGATGTTAGTGGAGGGAGGATGGTAGTAGATGGAGGATGGTAGTGGAGGGAGGATGGAAGTAGATGGAGGATGATAGTGGAGGGAGGATGGTAGTGGATGGAGGATGGTAGTGGAGGTGGAATGGTATTGGAGGGAGGATGGGAGTGGAGGGAGGATGGTAGTGGATGGGGATGGCAGTGGAGGGAGGATGGTAGTGGAGGGTGGATGGTAGTGGAGGGAGAATGGTAGTGGAGGGTGGATGGTAGTGGATAGAGAATGGTAGTGGAGGGAGGATGGTAGTGGAGGGTGGATGGTAGTGGAGGTAGGATGGTAATAGTTGGAGGATGGTAGTGGAGGGCGGATGGTAGTAGATGGAGGATGGTAGTGAATGGAGGATGGTAGTGGAGAGAGGATGGTAGTGGATGGTGGATGGTAGTGGTAGGGGAACGGTGGAGAGGGAGGATGGTAGTCGTTGGGGAATGGTAGTGGTGGGAGGATGTTAGTGGAGGGAGGATGGTAGTAGCTTGAGGATGGTAGTGGAGGCAGGATGGTAGTAGTTGGAGGATGGTAGTGGAGGGAGGATGGTAATAGATGGAGGATGGTAGTGGATGGCTTTTGATAGTGGAGGGAGGATGTTAGTCGAGGGAGGATGGTAGTAGATGGAGGATGGTAGTGGTGGGAAGATGGTAGAAGATGGAGGATGGTAGTGGAGGGCGGATGCTAGTAGATGGAGGATGTTAGTGGATGGGGGACGGTAGTGGATGGAGGATGGTAGTGGATGGAGAATGGTAGTGGAGTGAGGATGGTAGTGGATGGGGAATGGTAGTGGGGGGAGGATGGTCGTAGATGGGGGATGGTAGTGGATGGAGAATGGTAGTGGAGGGAGGATGGTAGTAGATGGAGGATGGTAGTGGAGGGAGGATGGTAGTAGATGGAGGATGGTAGTAGAGGGAGGCTGGAAGTAGATGGAGGATGGTAGTGGAGGGAGGATGGTAGTAGATGGAGGATGGTCACGGATGCTGGATGCTAGTGGAGGGTGGATGGTAGTGGATGGGAGATGGAAGTGGATGGAGGATGGTAGTGGAGGGAGTATGGTAGTAAACGCAGCATGGGAGTGGAGGGAGGATGGTAGTAGATGGAGGATGGTAGTGGAGGGAGGATGGCAGTAGATGGAGGATGGTAGTTGATGGGGGATGGTAGTGGATGGAGGATGGTAGTGGCGGGAGGATGGTAGTAGATGGAGGATGATAGTGGATGGGGCATGATTTTGGAGGGAGGATTGTAGTGGATGGTGGATGGCAGTGGAGGGAGGATGGTAGTGGAGGGAGGATGGCAGTGGAGTGAGGATGGTAGTAGTTGAAGGATGGAAGTGGAGGAAGGATGGTAGTGGAGGGAGAATGGTAGTGGATGGAGGGTAGAAGTGGATGGGGGATGGTAGTGGAGGGAGGATGGTAGTTTAGGGAGGATGTTAGTGGATGGAGGAAGGTAGTGGATGGGGAATGGTAGTGGAGGGAGGATGGTAGTGGATGGGGGATGGTAGTGGAGGGAGGATGGTAGTGGAGGGAGGATGGAAGTGGATGGAGGATGGTAGTGGATGGTGGATGGTAGTGGATGGGGGATGGAAGTGGAGGGAGGATGGTAGTGGATGCGTGATGGTAGTGGATGGGGGATGGTAGTGGAGGGAGGATGGTAGTGGATGGGTGATGGTAGTGGAGGGAGGATGTTAGTGGAGGGAGGATGGTAGTGGCTGGAAGATAATAGTGGATGAGGGATGGTAGTGGATAGTTGATGGTAGTGGAGGGAGGATGGTAGTGGATGGAGGATGGTAGTGGAGGGAGGATGGTAGTGGATGGGGGATGGTAGTGGAGGAGGATGGTAGTGTATGGGGGATGGTAGTGGATTGAGGATGGTAGCGGAGGGAGGATGGTAGTGGATGGAGGATGGTGGTGGTGGGAGGATGGTAGAGGAGGGAGGGTGGTAGTGGATGGTGGATGGTAGTGGATGGAGGATGGTGGTGGAAGGAGGATGGTAGTGGAGGGAGGATGGTAGTGGAGGGAGGATGGTAGTGGATGGGGGATGGTAGTGGTTGGAGGATGGTAGTGGATGGGGGATGGTAGTGGAGGGAGGATGGCAGTGGAGGGAGGATGGTAGTGCAGGGAGGATGGTAGTGGAGGGAGGATGGTCTTGGATGGGGGATTGTAGTGGAGGGAGGATGGTAGTGGATGGGGGATGGTAGTTGATGGAGTATGGTAGTGGAGGGGGAGGGTAATGGATGGAGCATGGTAAGGAGGGTGGATGGTATTAAATGGAGGATGGTAGTGTAGGGAGGATGGTACTGGATGGGGGATGGTAGTGGATGTGGGATGGAAATGGAGGGAGGATGTTAGTGGATGGGGGATGTTAGTGGATGGGGGATGATAGTGGAGGGAGGATGGTAGTGGATGGGGGATGGTAGTGGAGGGAGGATGGTAGTGGATGGGGGATGGTAGTGGAGGGAGGAAGGTAGTGGATGGGGATTGGTAGTGGAGGGAGGTTGGTAGTGGAGGGTGGATGGTAGTGGAGGGAAGATGTTAATAGATGGGGGACGCTAGTGGATAGAGGATGGTAGTGGAGGGAGGATGGTAGAGGATGGAGGATGGTAGTGGAGGGATGATGGTAGTGGATGGGGGATGGTAGTGGAGAAGGATGGTAGTGGATGGTGGATGGCCGTGGATGCGGGATGGAATTGGAGGGAGGATGTTAGTGGATGGGGGATGTTAGTGGATGGGGGATGATAGTGGAGGGAGGATGGTAGTGGATGGGGGATGGTACTGGATGGTGGATGGTAGTGGAGGGAGGATGGTAGTGGATGGGGGATGGTAGTGGAGGAGGATGGTAGTGGATGGGGGATGGTAGAGGATTGAGGATGGAAGTGGAGGGAGGAAGGTAGTGGATGGGGGATGGTAGTGGATGGACGGTGGTATTGGAGGGAGAGTGGTAGTGCACGGAGAGTGATCGTGCAGGGAGGATGGTAGTGGAGGGAGGATGGTATTGGATGTGGGATGGTAGTGGATGGAGGATGGTAGTGGATGGAAGGTGGTAGTGGAAGGTGGCTGGTAGTGGAGGGAGGATGTTAGTGGATGGGGAATGGTAGTGGATGGAGGATGGTAGTGGATGGAGGATGGTAGTGGAGAGAGGATAGTAGTGGATTTAAGATAGTAGTGGAGGGAGGATGGAAGTGAAGAGAGGATGGTAGTGCAGGGAGGATGGTAGTGGATGGAGGAGCGAAGTGGATGGAGGATGTTAGTGGAGGGAGGATGGTAGTGGATGGTGGATGGTAGTAGAGTGAGAATGGTAGTGGATGGATGATGGTAGTGGAGGGAGGATGATGGTGGAGGGAGGATGGTAGTGTAGGGAGGATGGTCTTGGATGAGGGATGGTAGTGGAGAGAGGATGGTAGTGGATGAGGAATGGTAGTGGATTGAGGATGGTAGTGGAGGGGGATGGTAGTGGATGGAGGATGGTAAGGAGGGTGGATGGTATTAGATGGAGGATGGTAGTGGAGGAAGGATGGTAGTTGATGGAGGATGGTAGTGGAGGGAGGATGATAGTAGTTGGAGGATGGTTGTGGATGGGGGATGGTAGTGGAGGGAGGATGGTAGTGGATGGGGGATGGTAGTGGATGGGGGATGGTAGTGGAGGGAGGATGGTAGTGGATGGGTGATGGTAGTGGAGGGAGGATGGTAGTGGAGGCTGCATGGTAGTGGAGGGAGAATGTTAGTCGATGGAGGGTGGTAGTGGAGGGAGAGTGGTAGAGCTTTGAGAGTGATAGTCCAGGGAGGATGGTAGTGGAGGGAGGATGGTAGTGGATCGGGGATGGTGTTGGATGGAGGAAGGTAGTGGATGGGGAATGGTAGTGGAGGGAGGATGGTAGTGGATGGGGGATGGTACTGGATGGGGGATGGTAGTGGAGGGAGGAAGGTAGTGGATCGGGATTGGTAGAGGTGGGAGGATGGTAGTGGAGGAAGGATGGTAGGTGAGGGAAGATGTTAGTGGATGGTGGATGCTAGTGGATAGAGGATGGTAGTGGAGGGAGGATGGTAGAGGATGGAGGATGGTAGTGGAGGGATGATGGTAGTGGATGGGGGATGGTAGTGGAGAAGGATGGTAGTGGCTGGTGGATGGTAGTGGATGCGGGATGGAATTGGAGGGAGGATGTTAGCGGATGGGGGATGTTAGTGGATGGGGGATGATAGTGGAGAGAGGATGGTAGTGGATGGGGGATGGTACTTGATGGGGGATGGTAGTGGAGGGAGGATGGTAGTGGATGGGGGATGGTAGTGGAGGAGGATGGTATTACATGCGGAATGGTAGTGGAGGGAGGATGGTAGTGGATGGGGGATGGTAGTGGATGGAGGATTATAGTGGAGGGAGGGTGGTAGTAGATGGAGGATGTTAGTGGAGGGAGGATGGTAGTAGATGGAGGATGGTAGTGGAGGGAGGATGGAAGTAGATGGAGGATGATAGTGGAGGGAGGATGGTAGTGGATGGAGGATTATAGTGGAGGGAGGGTGGTAGTAGATGGAGGATGGTAGTGGAGGGAGGATGGAAGTAGATGGAGGATGATAGTGGAGGGAGGATGTTAGTGGATGGAGGATGGTAGTGGAGGTGGAATGGTATTGGAGGGAGGATGGGAGTGGAGGGAGGATGGTAGTGGATGGGGGATGGCAGTGGAGGGAGGATGGTAGTGGAGGGAGGATGGTAGTGGTGGGAGGATGTTAGTGGAGGGTGGATGGTAGTGGATAGAGAATGGTAGTGGAGGGAGGATGGTAGTGGAGGGTGGATGGTAGTGGAGGTAGGATGGTAATAGTTGGAGGATGGTAGTGGAGGGCGGATGGTAGTAGATGGAGGATGGTAGTGAATGGAGGATGGTAGTGGAGAGAGGATGGTAGTGGATGGTGGATGGTAGTGGTAGGGGAACGGTGGAGAGGGAGGATGGTAGTCGTTGGGGAATGGTAGTGGTGGGAGGATGTTAGTGGAGGGAGGATGGTAGTAGATTGAGGATGGTAGTGGAGGCAGGATGGTAGCAGTTGGAGGATGGTAGTGGAGGGAGGATGGTAATAGATGGAGGATGGTAGTGGATGGCTTTTGATAGTGGAGGGAGGATGTTAGTCGAGGGAGGATGGTAGTAGATGGAGGATGGTAGTGGTGGGAAGATGGTAGAAGATGGAGGATGGTAGTGGAGGGCGGATGCTAGTAGATGGAAGATGTTAGTGGATGAGGGACGGTAGTGAATGGAGGATGGTGGTGGATGGAGAATGGTAGTGGAGTGAGGATGGTAGTGGATGGGGAATGGTAGTGGGGGGAGGATGGTCGTAGATGGGGGATGGTAGTGGATGGAGGATGGTAGTGGAGGCAGGATGGTAGTAGATGGAGGATGGTAGTGGAGGGAGGATGGTAGTAGATGGAGGATGGTAGTAGAGGGAGGCTGGAAGTAGATGGAGGATGGTAGTGGAGGGAGGATGGTAGTAGATGGAGGATGGTCACGGATGCTGGATGCTAGTGGAGGGTGGATGGTAGTGGATGGGAGATGGAAGTGGATGGAGGATGGTAGTGGAGGGAGTATGGTAGTAAACGCAGCATGGGAGTGGAGGGAGGATGGTAATAGATGGAGGATGGTAGTGGAGGGAGGATGCCAGTAGATGGAGGATGGTAGTTGATGGGGGATGGTAGTGGATGGAGGATGGTAGTGGCGGGAGGATGGTAGTAGATGGAGGATGATAGTGGATGGGGCATGATTTTGGAGGGAGGATTGTAGTGGATGGTGGATGGCAGTGGAGGAAGGATGGTAGTGGAGGGAGGATGGTAGTGGTGTGAGGATGGTAGTAGTTGAAGGATGGAAGTGGAGGAAGGATGGTAGTGGAGGGAGAATGGTAGTGGATGGAGGGTGGAAGTGGATGGGGGATGGTAGTGGAGGGAGGATGGTAGTGTAGGGAGGATGTTAGTGGATGGAGGAAGGTAGTGGATGGGGAATGGTAGTGGAGGGAGGATGGTAGTGGATGGGGGATGGTAGTGGATGGGGGATGGTAGTGGAGGGAGGATGGAAGTGGATGGAGGATGGTAGTGGATGGTGGATGGTAGTGGATGGGGGATGGAAGTGGAGGGAGGATGGTAGTGGATGCGTGATGGTAGTGGATGGGGGATGGTAGTGGAGGGAGGATGGTAGTGGATGGGTGATGGTAGTGGAGGGAGGATGTTAGTGGAGGGAGGATGGTAGTGGATGGAAGATAATAGTGGATGAGGGATGGTAGTGGATAGTTGATGGTAGTGGAGGGAGGATGGTAGTGGATGGAGGATGGTAGTGGAGGGAGGATGGTAGTGGATGGGGGATGGTAGTGGAGGAGGATGGTAGTGTATGGGGGATGGTAGTGGATTGAGGATGGTAGCGGAGGGAGGATGGTAGTGGATGGAAGATGGTAGTGGTGGGAGGATGGTAGAGGAGGGAGGATGGTAGTGGATGGTGGATGGTAGTGGATGGAGGATGGTGGTGGAAGGAGGATGGTAGTGGAGGGAGGATGGTAGTGGAGGGAGGATGGTAGTGGATGGGGGATAGTAGTGGTTGGAGGATGGTAGTGGATGGGGGATGGTAGTGGAGGGAGGATGGCAGTGGAGGGAGGATGGTAGTGCAGGGAGGATGGTAGTGGAGGGAGGATGGTCTTGGATGGGGGATTGTAGTGGAGGGAGGATGGTAGTGGATGGGGGATGGTAGTGGATGGAGGATGGTAGTGGAGGGGGAGAGTAATGGATGGAGCATGGTAAGGAGGGTGGATGGTATTAAATGGAGGATGGTAGTGTAGGGAGGATGGTACTGGATGGGGGATGGTAGTGGATGTGGGATGGAAATGGAGGGAGGATGTTAGTGGATGGGGGATGTTAGTGGATGGGGGATGATAGTGGAGGGAGGATGGTAGTGGATGGGGGATGGTAGTGGATGGGGGATGGTAGTGGAGGGAGGATGGTAGTGGATGGGGGATGTTAGTGGAGGGAGGAAGGTAGTGGATGGGGATTGGTAGTGGAGGGAGGTTGGTAGTGGAGGGTGGATGGTAGTGGAGGGAAGATGTTAATAGATGGGGGACGCTAGTGGATAGAGGATGGTAGTGGAGGGAGGATGGTAGAGGATGGAGGATGGTAGTGGAGGGATGATGGTAGTGAATGGGGGATGGTAGTGGAGAAGGATGGTAGTGGATGGTGGATGGCAGTGGATGCGGGATGGAATTGGAGGGAGGATGTTCGTGGATGGGGGATGTTAGTGGATGGGGGATGATAGTGGAGGGAGGATGGTAGTGGATGGGGGATGGTACTGGATGGTGGATGGTAGTGGAGGGAGGATGGTAGTGGATGGGGGATGGTAGTGGAGGAGGATGGTAGTGGATGGGGGATGGTAGAGGATTGAGGATGGAAGTGGAGGGAGGAAGGTAGTGGATGGGGGATGGTAGTGGATGGACGGTGGTATTGGAGGGAGAGTGGTAGTGCAGGGAGAGTGATCGTGCAGGGAGGATGGTAGTGGATGGAGGATGGTATTGGATGTGGGATGGTAGTGGATGGAGGATGGTAGTGGATGGAAGGTGGTAGTGGAAGGTGGCTGGTAGTGGAGGGAGGATGTTAGTGGATGGGGAATGGTAGTGGATGGAGGATGGTAGTGGAGAGAGGATAGTAGTGGATTTAAGATAGTAGTGGAGGGAGGATGGAAGTGAAGAGAGGATGGTAAAGAAGGGAGGATGGTAGTGGATGGAGGATGGTAGTGCAGGGAGGATGGTAGTGGATGGAGGAGCGAAGTGGATGGAGGATGTTAGTGGAGGGAGGATGGTAGTGGATGGAGGATGGTAGTAGAGTGAGAATGGTAGTGGATGGATGATGGTAGTGGAGGGAGGATGATGGTGGAGGGAGGATGGTAGTGTAGGGAGGATGGACTTGGATGAGGGATGGTAGTGGAGAGAGGATGGTAGTGGATGAGGAATGGTAGTGGATTGAGGATGGTAGTGGAGGGGGATGGTAGTGGATGGAGGATGGTAAGGAGGGTGGATGGTATTAGATGGAGGATGGTAGTGGAGGGAGGATGGTAGTTGATGGAGGATGGTAGTGGAGGGAGGATGATAGTAGTTGGAGGATGGTTGTGGATGGGGGATGGTAGTGGATGTAGGATGGTATTGGATGGGGAATGGTAGTGGAGGGAGGATGGTAGTGGATGGGGGATGGTAGTGGATGGAGGATTATAGTGGAGGGAGGGTGGTAGTAGATGGAGGATGTTAGTGGAGGGAGGATGGTAATAGATGAAGGATGGTAGTGGAGGGAGGATGGAAGAAGATGGAGGATGATAGAGGAGGGCGGATGGTAGTGGATGGAGGATGGCAGTGGATGGAGGATGGAAGTAAAGGGTTGATGATAGTGGAGGAAGGCTGGTTGTGGAGGGAGAATCGTAGTAGATGGAGAATGGAAGTGGAGGGAGGATGCTGGTGGATCGAGGATGGTAGTGGAGGTAGAATGGTATTGGAGGGAGGATGGGAGTGGTGGGAGGATGGTAGTGGATGGGGGATGGCAGTGGAGGGAGGGTGGTAGTGGAGGGAGGATGGTAGTGGAGGGAGAATGGTAGTGGAGGGTGGATGGTAGTGGATAGAGAGTGGTAGTGGAGGGAGGATGGGAGTGGAGGGTGGATGGTAGTGGAGGGAGGATGGTAATAGTTGGAGGATGGTAGTGGAGGGCGGATGGTAGTAGATGGAGGATGGTAGTGAATGGAGGATGGTAGTGGAGAGAGGATGGTAGTGGATGGTGCATGGTAGTGGTAGGGGAATGGTGGAGAGGGAGGATGGTAGTCGATGGGGAATGGTAGTGGTGGGAAGATGTTAGTGGAGGGAGGATGGTAGTAGATTGAGGATGGTAGTGGAGGCAGGATGGTAGTAGTTGGAGGATGGTAGTGGAGGGAGGATGGTAATAGATGGAGGATGGTAGTGGAGGGAGGATGGTAGTGTAGGGAGGATGTCAGTGGATGGAGGAAGGTAGTGGATGGGGAATGGTAGTGGATGGGGGATAGTAGTGGAGTGAGGTTGGAAGTGGATGGAGGATGGTAGTGGATGGTCGATGGTAGTGGATGGGGGATGGAAGTGGAGGGAGGATGGTAGTGGATGGGCGATGGTAGTGGATGGGGGATGGAAGTGGAGGGAGGATGGTAGTGGATGGGCGATGGTAGTGGATGGGGGATGATAGTGGAGGGAGGATGGTAGTGGATGGGGGATGGTAGTGGATGGGGGATGGTAGTGGAGGGAGGATCGTAGTGGATGGGTGATGGTAGTGGAGGGAGGATGGTTTTGGAGGCAGCATGGTAGTGGAGGGAGAATGTTAGTCGATGGAGGGTGGTAGTGGAGGGAGAGTGGTAGTGCTTTGAGAGTGATAGTCCAGGGAGGATGGTAGTGGAGGGAGGATGGTAGTGGATCGGGGATGGTGTTGGATGGAGGAAGGTAATGGATGGGGAATGGTAGTGGAGGGAGGATGGTAGTGGATGGGGGATGGTACTGGATGGGGGATGGTAGTGGAGGGAGGAAGGTAGTGGATCGGGATTGGTAGAGGTGGGAGGATGGTAGTGGAGGAAGGATGGCAGTGGAGCGAAGATGTTAGTGGATGGGGGATGCTAGTGGATAGAGGATGGTAGTGGAGGGAGGATGGTAGAGGATGGAGGATGGTAGTGGAGGGATGATGGTAGTGGATGGGGGATGGTAGTGGAGAAGGATGGTAGTGGCTGGTGGATGGTAGTGGATGCGGGATGGAATTGGAGGGAGGATGTTAGCGGATGGGGGATGTTAGTGGATGGGGGATGATAGTGGAGAAAGGATGGTAGTGGATGGGGGATGGTACTTGATGGGGGATGGTAGTGGAGGGAGGATGGTAGTGGATGGGGGATGGTAGTGGAGGAGGATGGTATTACATGCGGAATGGTAGTGGAGGGAGGATGGTAGTGGATGGGGGATGGTAGTGGATGGAGGATTATAGTGGAGGGAGGGTGGTAGTAGATGGAGGATGTTAGTGGAGGGAGGATGGTAGTAGATGGAGGATGGTAGTGGAGGGAGGATGGAAGTAGATGGAGGATGATAGTGGAGGGAGGATGGTAGTGGATGGAGGATGGTAGTGGAGGGAGGATGGTAGTAGATGGAGGAGGGAAGTGGAGGGAGGATGATAGTCGATGGAGAATGGTTGTGGATGGGGGATGGTAGTGGATGGAGGATGGTAGAGGATGGGGAATGGTAGTGGAGGAGGATGGTATTACAGGCGGAATGGTAGTGGAGGGAGGATGGTAGTGGATGGGGGATGGTAGTGAATGGAGGATTATAGTGGAGGGAGGGTGGTAGTAGATGGAGGATGTTAGTGGAGGGAGGATGGTAGTAGATGGAGGATGGTAGTGGAGGGAGGATGGAAGTAGATGGAGGATGATAGTGGAGGGAGGATGGTAGTGGATGGAGGATGGTAGTGGAGGTGGAATGGTATTGGAGGGAGGATGGGAGTGGAGGGAGGATGGTAGTGGATGGGGATGGCAGTGGAGGGAGGATGGTAGTGGAGGGTGGATGGTAGTGGAGGGAGAATGGTAGTGGAGGGTGAATGGTAGTGGATAGAGAATGGTAGTGGAGGGAGGATGGTAGTGGAGGGTGGATGGTAGTGGAGGTAGGATGGTAATAGTTGGAGGATGGTAGTGGAGGGCGGATGGTAGTAGATGGAGGATGGTAGTGAATGGAGGATGGTAGTGGAGAGAGGATGGTAGTGGATGGTGGATGGTAGTGGTAGGGGAACGGTGGAGAGGGAGGATGGTAGTCGTTGGGGAATGGTAGTGGTGGGAGGATGTTAGTGGAGGGAGGATGGTAGTAGCTTGAGGATGGTAGTGGAGGCAGGATGGTAGTAGTTGGAGGATGGTAGTGGAGGGAGGATGGTAATAGATGGAGGATGGTAGTGGATGGCTTTTGATAGTGGAGGGAGGATGTTAGTCAAGGGAGGATGGTAGTAGATGGAGGATGGTAGTGGTGGGAAGATGGTAGAAAATGGAGGATGGTAGTGGAGGGCGGATGCTAGTAGATGGAGGATGTTAGTGGATGGGGGACGGTAGTGGATGGAGGATGGTAGTGGATGGAGAATGGTAGTGGAGTGAGGATGGTAGTGGATGGGGAATGGTAGTGGGGGGAGGATGGTCGTAGATGGGGGATGGTAGTGGATGGAGAATGGTAGTGGAGGGAGGATGGTAGTAGATGGAGGATGGTAGTGGAGGGAGGATGGTAGTAGATGGAGGATGGTAGTAGAGGGAGGCTGGAAGTAGATGGAGGATGGTAGTGGAGGGAGGATGGTAGTAGATGGAGGATGGTCACGGATGCTGGATGCTAGTGGAGGGTGGATGGTAGTGGATGGGAGATGGAAGTGGATGGAGGATGGTAGTGGAGGGAGTATGGTAGTAAACGCAGCATGGGAGTGGAGGGTGGATGGTAGTAGATGGAGGATGGTATTGGAGGGAGGATGGCAGTAGATGGAGGATGGTAGTTGATGGGGGATGGTAGTGGATGGAGGATGGTAGTGGCGGGAGGATGGTAGTAGATGGAGGATGATAGTGGATGGGGCATGATTTTGGAGGGAGGTTTGTAGTGGATGGTGGATGGCAGTGGAGGGAGGATGGTAGTGGAGGGAGGATGGCAGTGGAGTGAGGATGGTAGTAGTTGAAGGATGGAAGTGGAGGAAGGATGGTAGTGGAGGGAGAATGGTAGTGGATGGAGGGTAGAAGTGGATGGGGGATGGTAGTGGAGGGAGGATGGTAGTGTAGGGAGGATGTTAGTGGATGGAGGAAGGTAGTGGATGGGGAATGGTAGTGGAGGGAGGATGGTAGTGGATGGGGGATGGTAGTGGAGGGAGGATGGTAGTGGAGGGAGGATGGAAGTGGATGGAGGATGGTAGTGGATGGTGGATGGTAGAGGATGGGGGATGGAAGTGGAGGGAGGATGGTAGTGGATGCGTGATTGTAGTGGATGGGGGATGGTAGTGGAGGGAGGATGGTAGTGGATGGGTGATGGTAGTGGAGGGAGGATGTTAGTGGAGGGAGGATGGTAGTGGATGGAAGATAATAGTGGATGAGGGATGGTAGTGGATAGTTGATGGTAGTGGAGGGAGGATGGTAGTGGATGGAGGATGGTAGTGGAGGGAGGATGGTAGTGGATGGGGGATGGTAGTGGAGGAGGATGGTAGTGTATGGGGGATGGTAGTGGATTGAGGATGGTAGCGGAGGGAGGATGGTAGTGGATGGAGGATGGTGGTGGTGGGAGGATGGTAGAGGAGGGAGGGTGGTAGTGGATGGTGGATGGTAGTGGATGGAGGATGGTGGTGGAAGGAGGATGGTAGTGGAGGGAGGATGGTAGTGGAGGGAGGATGGTAGTGGATGGGGGATGGTAGTGGTTGGAGGATGGTAGTGGATGGGGGATGGTAGTGGAGGGAGGATGGCAGTGGAGGGAGGATGGTAGTGCAGGGAGGATGGTAGTGGAGGGAGGATGGTCTTGGATGGGGGATTGTAGTGGAGGGAGGATGGTAGTGGATGGGGGATGGTAGTTGATGGAGTATGGTAGTGGAGGGGGAGGGTAATGGATGGAGCATGGTAAGGAGGGTGGATGGTATTAAATGGAGGATGGTAGTGTAGGGAGGATGGTACTGGATGGGGGATGGTAGTGGATGTGGGATGGAAATGGAGGGAGGATGTTAGTGGATGGGGGATGTTAGTGGATGGGGGATGATAGTGGAGGGAGGATGGTAGTGGATGGGGGATGGTAGTGGAGGGAGGATGGTAGTGGATGGGGGATGGTAGTGGAGGGAGGAAGGTAGTGGATGGGGATTGGTAGTGGAGGGAGGTTGGTAGTGGAGGGTGGATGGTAGTGGAGGGAAGATGTTAATAGATGGGGGACGCTAGTGGATAGAGGATGGTAGTGGAGGGAGGATGGTAGAGGATGGAGGATGGTAGTGGAGGGATGATGGTAGTGGATGGGGGATGGTAGTGGAGAAGGATGGTAGTGGATGGTGGATGGCCGTGGATGCGGGATGGAATTGGAGGGAGGATGTTAGTGGATGGGGGATGTTAGTGGATGGGGGATGATAGTGGAGGGAGGATGGTAGTGGATGGGGGATGGTACTGGATGGTGGATGGTAGTGGAGGGAGGATGGTAGTGGATGGGGGATGGTAGTGGAGGAGGATGGTAGTGGATGGGGGATGGTAGAGGATTGAGGATGGAAGTGGAGGGAGGAAGGTAGTGGATGGGGGATGGTAGTGGATGGACGGTGGTATTGGAGGGAGAGTGGTAGTGCACGGAGAGTGATCGTGCAGGGAGGATGGTAGTGGAGGGAACATGGTATTGGATGTGGGATGGTAGTGGATGGAGGATGGTAGTGGATGGAAGGTGATAGTGGAAGGTGGCTGGTAGTGGAGGGAGGATGTTAGTGGATGGGGAATGGTAGTGGATGGAGGATGGTAGTGGATGGAGGATGGTAGTGGAGAGAGGATAGTAGTGGATTTAAGATAGTAGTGGAGGGAGGATGGAAGTGAAGAGAGGATGGTAAAGAAGGGAGGATGGTAGTGGATGGAGGATGGTAGTGCAGGGAGGATGGTAGTGGATGGAGGAGCGAAGTGGATGGAGGATGTTAGTGGAGGGAGGATGGTAGTGGATGGAGGATGGTAGTAGAGTGAGAATGGTAGTGGATGGATGATGGTAGTGGAGGGAGGATGATGGTGGAGGGAGGATGGTAGTGTAGGGAGGATGGTCTTGGATGAGGGATGGTAGTGGAGAGAGGATGGTAGTGGATGAGGAATGGTAGTGGATTGAGGATGGTAGTGGAGGGGGATGGTAGTGGATGGAGGATGGTAAGGAGGGTGGATGGTATTAGATGGAGGATGGTAGTGGAGGAAGGATGGTAGTTGATGGAGGATGGTAGTGGAGGGAGGATGATAGTAGTTGGAGGATGGTTGTGGATGGGGGATGGTAGTGGAGGGAGGATGGTAGTGGATGGGGGATGGTAGTGGATGGGGGATGGTAGTGGAGGGAGGATCGTAGTGGATGGGTGATGGTAGTGGAGGGAGGATGGTAGTGGAGGCTGCATGGTAGTGGAGGGAGAATGTTAGTCAATGGAGGGTGGTAGTGGAGGGAGAGTGGTAGTGCTTTGAGAGTGATAGTCCAGGGAGGATGGTAGTGGAGGGAGGATGGTAGTGGATCGGGGATGGTGTTGGATGGAGGAAGGTAGTGGATGGGGAATGGTAGTGGAGGGAGGATGGTAGTGGATGGGGGATGGTACTGGATGGGGGATGGTAGTGGAGGGAGGAAGGTAGTGGATCGGGATTGGTAGAGGTGGGAGGATGGTAGTGGAGGAAGGATGGTAGGTGAGGGAAGATGTTAGTGGATGGTGGATGCTAGTGGATAGAGGATGGTAGTGGAGGGAGGATGGTAGAGGATGGAGGATGGTAGTGGAGGGATGATGGTAGTGGATGAGGGATGGTAGTGGAGAAGGATGGTAGTGGCTGGTGGATGGTAGTGGATGCGGGATGGAATTGGAGGGAGGATGTTAGCGGATGGGGGATGTTAGTGGATGGGGGATGATAGTGGAGAGAGGATGGTAGTGGATGGGGGATGGTACTTGATGGGGGATGGTAGTGGAGGGAGGATGGTAGTGGATGGGGGATGGTAGTGGAGGAGGATGGTATTACATGCGGAATGGTAGTGGAGGGAGGATGGTAGTGGATGGGGGATGGTAGTGGATGGAGGATTATAGTGGAGGGAGGGTGGTAGTAGATGGAGGATGTTAGTGGTGGGAGGATGGTAGTAGATGGAGGATGGTAGTGGAGGGAGGATGGAAGTAGATGGAGGATGATAGTGGAGGGAGGATGGTAGTGGATGGAGGATTATAGTGGAGGGAGGGTGGTAGTAGATGGAGGATGGTAGTGGAGGGAGGATGGAAGTAGATGGAGGATGATAGTGGAGGGAGGATGTTAGTGGATGGAGGATGGTAGTGGAGGTGGAATGGTATTGGAGGGAGGATGGGAGTGGAGGGAGGATGGTAGTGGATGGGGGATGGCAGTGGAGGGAGGATGGTAGTGGAGGGAGGATGGTAGTGGTGGGAGGATGTTAGTGGAGGGTGGATGGTAGTGGATAGAGAATGGTAGTGGAGGGAGGATGGTAGTGGAGGGTGGATGGTAGTGGAGGTAGGATGGTAATAGTTGGAGGATGGTAGTGGAGGGCGGATGGTAGTAGATGGAGGATGGTAGTGAATGGAGGATGGTAGTGGAGAGAGGATGGTAGTGGATGGTGGATGGTAGTGGTAGGGGAACGGTGGAGAGGGAGGATGGTAGTCGTTGGGGAATGGTAGTGGTGGGAGGATGTTAGTGGAGGGAGGATGGTAGTAGATTGAGGATGGTAGTGGAGGCAGGATGGTAGCAGTTGGAGGATGGTAGTGGAGGGAGGATGGTAATAGATGGAGGATGGTAGTGGATGGCTTTTGATAGTGGAGGGAGGATGTTAGTCGAGGGAGGATGGTAGTAGATGGAGGATGGTAGTGGTGGGAAGATGGTAGAAGATGGAGGATGGTAGTGGAGGGCGGAAGCTAGTAGATGGAAGATGTTAGTGGATGAGGGACGGTAGTGGATGGAGGATGGTGGTGGATGGAGAATGGTAGTGGAGTGAGGATGGTAGTGGATGGGGAATGGTAGTGGGGGGAGGATGGTCCTAGATGGGGGATGGTAGTGGATGGAGGATGGTAGTGGAGGGAGGATGGTAGTAGATGGAGGATGGTAGTGGAGGGAGGATGGTAGTAGATGGAGGATGGTAGTAGAGGGAGGCTGGAAGTAGATGGAGGATGGTAGTGGAGGGAGGATGGTAGTAGATGGAGGATGGTCACGGATGCTGGATGCTAGTGGAGGGTGGATGGTAGTGGATGGGAGATGGAAGTGGATGGAGGATGGTAGTGGAGGGAGTATGGTAGTAAATGCAGCATGGGAGTGGAGGGAGGATGGTAGTAGATGGAGGATGGTAGTGGAGGGAGGATGCCAGTAGATGGAGGATGGTAGTTGATGGGGGATGGTAGTGGATGGAGGATGGTAGTGGCGGGAGGATGGTAGAAGATGGAGGATGATAGTGGATGGGGCATGATTTTGGAGGGAGGATTGTAGTGGATGGTGGATGGCAGTGGAGGAAGGATGGTAGTGGAGGGAGGATGGTAGTGGAGTGAGGATGGTAGTAGTTGAAGGATGGAAGTGGAGGAAGGATGGTAGTGGAGGGAGAATGGTAGTGGATGGAGGGTGGAAGTGGATGGGGGATGGTAGTGGAGGGAGGATGGTAGTGTAGGGAGGATGTTAGTGGATGGAGGAAGGTAGTGGATGGGGAATGGTAGTGGAGGGAGGATGGTAGTGGATGGGGGATGGTAGTGGATGAGGGATGGTAGTGGAGGGAGGATGGAAGTGGATGGAGGATGGTAGTGGATGGTGGATGGTAGTGGATGGGGGATGGAAGTGGAGGGAGGATGGTAGTGGATGCGTGATGGTAGTGGATGGGGGATGGTAGTGGAGGGAGGATGGTAGTGGATGGGTGATGGTAGTGGAGGGAGGATGTTAGTGGAGGGAGGATGGTAGTGGATGGAAGATAATAGTGGATGAGGGATGGTAGTGGATAGTTGATGGTAGTGGAGGGAGGATGGTAGTGGATGGAGGATGGTAGTGGAGGGAGGATGGTAGTGGATGGGGGATGGTAGTGGAGGAGGATGGTAGTGTATGGGGGATGGTAGTGGATTGAGGATGGTAGCGGAGGGAGGATGGTAGTGGATGGAAGATGGTAGTGGTGGGAGGATGGTAGAGGAGGGAGGATGGTAGTGGATGGTGGATGGTAGTGGATGGAGGATGGTGGTGGAAGGAGGATGGTAGTGGAGGGAGGATGGTAGTGGAGGGAGGATGGTAGTGGATGGGGTATAGTAGTGGTTGGAGGATGGTAGTGGATGGGGGATGGTAGTGGAGGGAGGATGGCAGTGGAGGGAGGATGGTAGTGCAGGGAGGATGGTAGTGGAGGGAGGATGGTCTTGGATGGGGGATTGTAGTGGAGGGAGGATGGTAGTGGATGGGGGATGGTAGTGGATGGAGGATGGTAGTGGAGGGGGAGGGTAATGGATGGAGCATGGTAAGGAGGGTGGATGGTATTAAATGGAGGATGGTAGTGTAGGGAGGATGGTACTGGATGGGGGATGGTAGTGGATGTGGGATGGAAATGGAGGGAGGATGTTAGTGGATGGGGGATGTTAGTGGATGGGGGATGATAGTGGAGGGAGGATGGTAGTGGATGGGGGATGGTAGTGGATGGGGGATGGTAGTGGAGGGAGGATGGTAGTGGATGGGGGATGTTAGTGGAGGGAGGAAGGTAGTGGATGGGGATTGGTAGTGGAGGGAGGTTGGTAGTGGAGGGTGGATGGTAGTGGAGGGAAGATGTTAATAGATGGGGGACGCTAGTGGATAGAGGATGGTAGTGGAGGGAGGATGGTAGAGGATGGAGGATGGTAGTGGAGGGATGATGGTAGTGGATGGGGGATGGTAGTGGAGAAGGATGGTAGTGGATGGTGGATGGCAGTGGATGCGGGATGGAATTGGAGGGAGGATGTTCGTGGATGGGGGATGTTAGTGGATGGGGGATGATAGTGGAGGGAGGATGGTAGTGGATGGGGGATGGTACTGGATGGTGGATGGTAGTGGAGGGAGGATGGTAGTGGATGGGGGATGGTAGTGGAGGAGGATGGTAGTGGATGGGGGATGGTAGAGGATTGAGGATGGAAGTGGAGGGAGGAAGGTAGTGGATGGGGGATGGTAGTGGATGGACGGTGGTATTGGAGGGAGAGTCGTAGTGCAGGGAGAGTGATCGTGCAGGGAGGATGGTAGTGGATGGAGGATGGTATTGGATGTGGGATGGTAGTGGATGGAGGATGGTAGTGGATGGAAGGTGGTAGTGGAAGGTGGCTGGAAGTGGAGGGAGGATGTTAGTGGATGGGGAATGGTAGTGGATGGAGGATGGTAGTGGAGAGAGGATAGTAGTGGATTTAAGAAAGTAGTGGAGGGAGGATGGAAGTGAAGAGAGGATGGTAAAGAAGGGAGGATGGTAGTGGATGGAGGATGGTAGTGCAGGGAGGATGGTAGTGGATGGAGGAGCGAAGTGGATGGAGGATGTTAGTGGAGGGAGGATGGTAGTGGATGGAGGATGGTAGTAGAGTGAGAATGGTAGTGGATGGATGATGGTAGTGGAGGGAGGATGATGGTGGAGGGAGGATGGTAGTGTAGGGAGGATGGTCTTGGATGAGGGATGGTAGTGGAGAGAGGATGGTAGTGGATGAGGAATGGTAGTGGATTGAGGATGGTAGTGGAGGGGGATGGTAGTGGATGGAGGATGGTAAGGAGGGTGGATGGTATTAGATGGAGGATGGTAGTGGAGGGAGGATGGTAGTTGATGGAGGATGGTAGTGGAGGGAGGATGATAGTAGTTGGAGGATGGTTGTGGATGGGGGATGGTAGTGGATGGAGGATGGTATTGGATGGGGAATGGTAGTGGAGGGAGGATGGTAGTGGATGGGGGATGGTAGTGGATGGAGGATTATAGTGGAGGGAGGGTGGTAGTAGATGGAGGATGTTAGTGGAGGGAGGATGGTAATAGATGAAGGATGGTAGTGGAGGGAGGATGGAAGAAGATGGAGGATGATAGAGGAGGGAGGATGGTAGTGGATGGAGGATGGCAGTGGATGGAGAATGGAAGTAAAGGGTTGATGATAGTGGAGGAAGGCTGGTTGTGGAGGGAGAATCGTAGTAGATGGAGGATGGAAGTGGAGGGAGGATGCTGGTGGATCGCGGATGGTAGTGGAGGTAGAATGGTATTGGAGGGAGGATGGGAGTGGTGGGAGGATGGTAGTGGATGGGGGATGGCAGTGGAGGGAGGGTGGTAGTGGAGGGAGGATGGTAGTGGAGGGAGAATGGTAGTGGAGGGTGGATGGTAGTGGATAGAGAATGGTAGTGGAGGGAGGATGGGAGTGGAGGGTGGATGGTAGTGGAGGGAGGATGGTAATAGTTGGAGGATGGTAGTGGAGGGCGGATGGTAGTAGATGGAGGATGGTAGTGAATGGAGGATGGTAGTGGAGAGAGGATGGTAGTGGATGGTGCATGGTAGTGGTAGGGGAATGGTGGAGAGGGAGGATGGTAGTCGATGGGGAATGGTAGTGGTGGGAAGATGTTAGTGGAGGGAGGATGGTAGTAGATTGAGGATGGTAGTGGAGGCAGGATGGTAGTAGTTGGAGGATGGTAGTGGAGGGAGGATGGTAATAGATGGAGGATGGTAGTGGAGGGAGGATGGTAGTGTAGGGAGGATGTCAGTGGATGGAGGAAGGTAGTGGATGGGGAATGGTAGTGGAGGGAGGATGGTAGTGGATGGGGGATGGTAGTGGATGGGGGATGGTAGTGGAGGGAGGATGGAAGTGGATGGAGGATGGTAGTGGATGGTGGATGGTAGTGGATGGGGGATGGAAGTGGAGGGAGGATGGTAGTGGATGCGTGATGGTAGTGGATGGGGGATGGTAGTGGAGGGAGGATGGTAGTGGATGGGTGATGGTAGTTGAGGGAGGATGTTAGTGGAGGGAGGATGGTAGTGGATGGAAGATAATAGTGGATGGGGGATGGTAGTGGATAGTTGATGGTAGTGGAGGGAGGATGGTAGTGGATGGAGGATGGTAGTGGAGGGAAGATGGTAGTGGATGGGGGATGGTAGTGGAGGAGGATGGTTGTGTATGGGGGATGGTAGTGGATTGAGGATGGTAGCGGAGGTAGGATGGTAGTGGATGTGGGATGGTAGTGGATGGAGGATGGTAGTGGAGGGAGAATGGTAGTGGATGGTGGGTGGTAGTGGAGGGAGAGTGGTAGTGGAGGGAGGGTGATAGTGCAGTGAGGATGGTAGTGGAGGGAGGATGATAGTGGATGGGGGAAGGTAGTGGATGGAGGATGATAGTGGATGGAAGGTGTTAGTGGATGGAGGATGGTAGTGGAGGGAGAATGGTAGTGGATGGAGGGTGGAAGTGGATGGGGGATGGTAGTGGAGGGAGGATGGTAGTGTAGGGAGGATGGTAGTGGATGGAGGAAGGTAGTGGATGGGGAATGGTAGTGGAGGGAGGATTGTAGTGGATGGGGGATGGTAGTGGATGGGGGATGGTAGTGGAGGGAGGATGGAAGTGGATGGAGGATGGTAGTGGATGGTGGATGGTAGTGGATGGGGGATGGAAGTGGAGGGAGGATGGTAGTGGATGGGAGATGGTAGTGGATGGGGGATGATAGTGGAGGGAGGATGGTAGTGGATGGGGGATGGTATTGGAGGGAGGATGGTAGTGGATGGGTGATGGTAGTGGAGGGAGGATGGTAGTGGAGGGAGGATGGTAGTGGAGGGAGAATGTTAGTCGATGGAGGGTGGTAGTGGAGGGAGAGTGGTAGTGCAGGGAGAGTGATAGTCCAGGGAGGATGGTAGTGGAGGGAGCATGGTAGTGTATGGAAAATGGTGTAGGATGGAGGAAGGTAGTGGATGGGGGATGGTAGTTGAGGGAGGATGGTAGTGGATGGGGGATGGTACTGGATGGGGGATGGTAGTGGAGGGAGAATGGAAGTGGATGGAGGATGGTAGTGGATGGTGGAAGGTAGTTGATGGGGGATGGAAGTGGGGGGAGGATGGTAGTGGATGGGGGTTGGTAGAGGATGAGGGATGGTAGTGGATGGGGGATGATAGTGGACGGAGGATGGTAGTGGATGGGTGATGGTAGTGGATGGGGGATGGTCATAGAGTGAGGATGGTAGAGGATGGGGGATGGTAGTGGAGGGAGGAAGGTAGTGGATGGGGGATGGTAGTGGAGGGAGGATGGTAGTCGAGGGAGGATGGTAGTGGAGGGAAGATGTTATTGAATGTGGGATGGTAGTGGAAAGAGGATGGTAGTGGACGGAGGATGGTAGAGGATGGGGGATGGTAGTGGATGGAGGATGGTAGTGGAGGGAGAATGGTAGTGGATGGAGGGTGGAATTGGATGGGGTATGGTAGTGGAGGGAGGACGGTAGTCGATAGGGGATGGTAGTGGATGGGGGATGGTAGTGGAGGGAGGATGGTAGTGGATGGAGGATGGTAGTGGATGGTGGATGGTAGTGGATGGGGGCTGGAAGTGGAGGGAGGATGGTAGTGGATGGGCGATGGTAGTGGATGTGGGATGATAGTGGAGGGAGGATGGTAGTGGATGGGGTTGGTAGTGGATGCGGGATGGAAGTGGGGGGAGGATGGTAGTGGAAGGGGGTTTTTAGAGGATGGGGGATGGTAGTGGATGGGGGATGATAGTGGAGGGAGGATGGTAGTGGATGGGGGATGGTAGCGGATGGGTGATGATCGTGGAGGGAGGATGGTAGTGGATGGGGGATGGTAGTGTAGGGAGGAAGGTTGTGGATGGGGGATGGTAGTGGAGGGAGGATGGTAGTGGAGGGAGGATGGTAGTGGAGGGAGAATGGTAGTGGATGTGGGATGGTATTGGAGGAGGATAGTAGTGGATCGGGGTTGGTGGAGGATTTGAGTATGGTAGTGGATGGAGGAAGGTAGTGGATGGGGGATGGTAGTGGATCGAGTGTGGTAGTGGAGGGAGAATGTTAGTGGATGGAGGGTGGTAGTGGAGGGAGAGTGGTAGTGCAAGGAGAGTGATAGTCCAGGGAGCATGGTAGTGGAGGGAGGATGGTAGTGGATGGGGGTTGGTGCTGGATGGAGGAAGGTAGTGGATGGGGAATGGTAGTGGAGGGAGGATGTTAGTGGATGGGGGATGGTAGTGGATGGGGGATGGTAGTGGGGGGAGGATGGAAGTGGTTGGAGGATGGTAGTTGATGGGGGATGGTAGTGAAGGGGATGAAGTGGAGGGAGGATGGTATTGGATGGGGGATGGTAGTGGATGGGGAATGATAGTGGAGGGAGGATGGTAGTGGATGGGGTATGGTAGTGGATGGGGGATGGTAGTGGAGGGAGGATGGTAGTGGATGGGGGATGGTAGTGGAGGGAGGATGGTAGTGGAAGGAGGATGGTAGTGGAGGGAAGAGGATAGTGGATGGGGGATGGCAGTGGATAGAGTATGGTAGTGGATGGAGGATGGTAGTCGATGGAGGATGGTAGTGGAGGGAGAATGGAAGTGGATGGAGGGTGGAAGTGGATGGGGGATGGTAGTGGAGGGTGGATGGTAGTGTAGGGAGGATGCTAGTGGATGGAGGAAGGTAGTGGATGGGGAATGGTAGTGGAGGGAGGATGGTAGTGGATGGGGGATGGTAGTGGATGGCGGATGGTAGTGGAGGGAGGATGGAAGTGGATGGAGGATGGTAGTGGATGGTGGATGGTAGTGGATGGGGGATGGAAGTGGAGGGAAGATGGTAGTGGATGGGGGATGGCATTGGATGGGGGATGATAGTGGAGGGAGGATGTTAGTGGATGGTGGATGGTGTTGGATGGGGGATGGTAGTGGAGGGAGGATGGTAGTGGATGGGTGATGGTAGTGGAGGGAGGATGTTAGTGGAGGGAGGATGGTAGTGGATGGAAGATGATAGTGGATGGGGGATGGTAGTGGATAGTTGATGGTAGTGGTGGGAGAATGGTAGTGGATGCAGGGTGTTAGGGGAGGGAGAGTGGTAGTGGAGGGAGGGTGATAGTGCAGGGAGGATGGTAGTGGAGTGAGGATGGTAGTGGATGGGGGAAGTTAGTGGATGGAGGATGATAGTGGATGGAAGGTGGTAGTGGAGGGAGGATGGTAGTGGAGGGAGGATGGTAGTGGCCGGGGAATGGTAGTGGATGGAGGATGGTAGTGGATGGAGGATGGTAGTGGAGGGAGGATAGTAGTGGATGGAGATAGTAGTGGAGGGAGGATGATAGTGGTGGGAGGATGGTAGAGGAGGGAGGATGGTAGTGGATGGTGGATGGTAGTGGATGGAGGATGGTGGTGGAAGGAGGATGGTAGTGGAGGGAGGATGGTAGTGGAGGGAGGATGGTAGTGGATGGGGGATGGTAGTGGTTGGAGGATGGTAGTGGATGGGGGATGGTAGTGGAGGGAGGATCGCAGTGGAGGGAGGATGGTAGTGCAGGGAGGATGGTAGTGGAGGGAGGATGGTCTTGGATGGGGGATTGTAGTGGAGGGAGGATGGTAGTGGATGGGGGATGGTAGTGGATGGAGGATGGTAGTGGAGGGGGAGGGTAATGAATGGAGCATGGTAAGGAGGCTGGATGGTATTAAATGGAGGATGGTAGTGTAGGGAGGATGGTACTGGATGGGGGATGGTAGTGGACGTGGGATGGAAATGGAGGGAGGATGTTAGTGGATGGGGGATGTTAGTGGATGGGGGATGATAGTGGAGGGAGGATGGTAGTGGATGGGGGATGGTAGTGGATGTGGGATGGTAGTGGAGGGAGGATGGTAGTGGATGGGGGAAGGTAGTGGAGGGAGGAAGGTAGTGGATGGGGATTGGTAGTGGAGGGAGGTTGGTAGTGGAGGGTGGATGGTAGTGGAGGGAAGATGTTAATAGATGGGGGACGCTAGTGGATAGAGGATGGTAGTGGAGGGAGGATGGTAGAGGATGGAGGATGGTAGTGGAGGGATGATGGTAGTGGATGGGGGTGGTAGTGGAGAAGGATGGTAGTGGATGGTGGATGGCAGTGGATGCGGGATGGAATTGGAGGGAGGATGTTAGTGGATGGGGGATGTTAGTGGATGGGGGATGATAGTGGAGGGAGGATGGTAGTGGATGGGGGATGGTACTGGATGGTGGATGGTAGTGGAGGGAGGATTGTAGTGGATGGAGGATGGTAGTGGAGGAGGATGGTAGTGAATGTGGGATGGCAGAGGATTGAGGATGGAAGTGGAGGGAGGAAGGTAGTGGATGGGGGATGGTAGTGGATGGACGGTGGTATTGGAGGGAGAGTGGTAGTGCAGGGAGAGTGATCGTGCAGGGAGGATGGTAGTGGAGGGAGGATGGTATTGGATGTGGGATGGTAGTGGATGGAGGATGGTAGTGGATGGAAGGTGGTAGTGGAAGGTGGCTGGTAGTGGAGGGAGGATGTTAGTGGATGGGGAATGGTAGTGGATGGAGGATGGTAGTGGATGGAGGATGGTAGTGGAGAGAGGATAGTAGTGGATGGAAGATAGTAGTGGAGGGAGGATGGAAGTGAAGAGAGGATGGTAAAGAAGGGAGGATGGTAGTGGATGGAGGATGGTAGTGGATGGGTGATGGTAGTGGAGGGAGGATGTTAGTGGAGGGAGGATGGTAGTGGATGGAAGATAATAGTGGATGAGGGATGGTAGTGGATAGTTGATGGTAGTGGAGGGAGGATGGTAGTGGATGGAGGATGGTAGTGGAGGGAGGATGGTAGTGGATGGGGGATGGTAGTGGAGGAGGATGGTAGTGTATGGGGGATGGTAGTGGATTGAGGATGGTAGCGGAGGGAGGATGGTAGTGGATGGAAGATGGTAGTGGTGGGAGGATGGTAGAGGAGGGAGGATGGTAGTGGATGGTGGATGGTAGTGGAGGGTGGATGGTAGTGGAGGGAGGATGGTAGTGGATGGGGTATAGTAGTGGTTGGAGGATGGTAGTGGATGGGGGATGGTAGTGGAGGGAGGATGGCAGTGGAGGGAGGATGGTAGTGCAGGGAGGATGGTAGTGGAGGGAGGATGGTCTTGGATGGGGGATTGTAGTGGAGGGAGGATGGTAGTGGATGGGGGATGGTAGTGGATGGAGGATGGTAGTGGAGGGGGAGGGTAATGGATGGAGCATGGTAAGGAGGGTGGATGGTATTAAATGGAGGATGGTAGTGTAGGGAGGATGGTACTGGATGGGGGATGGTAGTGGATGTGGGATGGAAATGGAGGGAGGATGTTAGTGGATGGGGGATGTTAGTGGATGGGGGATGATAGTGGAGGGAGGATGGTAGTGGATGGGGGATGGTAGTGGATGGGGGATGGTAGTGGAGGGAGGATGGTAGTGGATGGGGGATGTTAGTGGAGGGAGGAAGGTAGTGGATGGGGATTGGTAGTGGAGGGAGGTTGGTAGTGGAGGGTGGATGGTAGTGGAGGGAAGATGTTAATAGATGGGGGACGCTAGTGGATAGAGGATGGTAGTGGAGGGAGGATGGTAGAGGATGGAGGATGGTAGTGGAGGGATGATGGTAGTGGATGGGGGATGGTAGTGGAGAAGGATGGTAGTGGATGGTGGATGGCAGTGGATGCGGGATGGAATTGGAGGGAGGATGTTCGTGGATGGGGGATGTTAGTGGATGGGGGATGATAGTGGAGGGAGGATGGTAGTGGATGGGGGATGGTACTGGATGGTGGATGGTAGTGGAGGGAGGATGGTAGTGGATGGGGGATGGTAGTGGAGGAGGATGGTAGTGGATGGGGGATGGTAGAGGATTGAGGATGGAAGTGGAGGGAGGAAGGTAGTGGATGGGGGATGGTAGTGGATGGACGGTGGTATTGGAGGGAGAGTGGTAGTGCAGGGAGAGTGATCGTGCAGGGAGGATGGTAGTGGATGGAGGATGGTATTGGATGTGGGATGGTAGTGGATGGAGGATGGTAGTGGATGGAAGGTGGTAGTGGAAGGTGGCTGGTAGTGGAGGGAGGATGTTAGTGGATGGGGAATGGTAGTGGATGGAGGATGGTAGTGGAGAGAGGATAGTAGTGGATTTAAGATAGTAGTGGAGGGAGGATGGAAGTGAAGAGAGGATGGTAAAGAAGGGAGGATGGTAGTGGATGGAGGATGGTAGTGCAGGGAGGATGGTAGTGGATGGAGGAGCGAAGTGGATGGAGGATGTTAGTGGAGGGAGGATGGTAGTGGATGGAGGATGGTAGTAGAGTGAGAATGGTAGTGGATGGATGATGGTAGTGGAGGGAGGATGATGGTGGAGGGAGGATGGTAGTGTAGGGAGGATGGTCTTGGATGAGGGATGGTAGTGGAGAGAGGATGGTAGTGGATGAGGAATGGTAGTGGATTGAGGATGGTAGTGGAGGGGGATGGTAGTGGATGGAGGATGGTAAGGAGGGTGGATGGTATTAGATGGAGGATGGTAGTGGAGGAAGGATGGTAGTTGATGGAGGATGGTAGTGGAGGGAGGATGATAGTAGTTGGAGGATGGTTGTGGATGGGGGATGGTAGTGGAGGGAGGATGGTAGTGGATGGGGGATGGTAGTGGATGGGGGATGGTAGTGGAGGGAGGATGGTAGTGGATGGGTGATGGTAGTGGAGGGAGGATGGTAGTGGAGGCTGCATGGTAGTGGAGGGAGAATGTTAGTCGATGGAGGGTGGTAGTGGAGGGAGAGTGGTAGAGCTTTGAGAGTGATAGTCCAGGGAGGATGGTAGTGGAGGGAGGATGGTAGTGGATCGGGGATGGTGTTGGATGGAGGAAGGTAGTGGATGGGGAATGGTAGTGGAGGGAGGATGGTAGTGGATGGGGGATGGTAGTGGAATGAGGATTATAGTGGAGGGAGGGTGGTAGTAGATGGAGGATGTTAGTGGAGGGAGGATGGTAATAGATGAAGGATGGTAGTGGAGGGAGGATGGAAGAAGATGGAGAATGATAGAGGAGGGAGGATGGTAGTGGATGGAGGATGGCAGTGGATGGAGCATGGAAGTAAAGGGTTGATGATAGTGGAGGAAGGCTGGTTGTGGAGGGAGAATCGTAGTAGATGGAGGATGGAAGTGGAGGGAGGATGCTGGTGGATCGAGGATGGTAGTGGAGGTAGAATGGTATTGGAGGGAGGATGGGAGTGGTGGGAGGATGGTAGTGGATGGGGGATGGCAGTGGAGGGAGGGTGGTAGTGGAGGGAGGATGGTAGTGGAGGGAGAATGGTAGTGGAGGGTGGATGGTAGTGGATAGAGAATGGTAGTGGAGGGAGGATGGGAGTGGAGGGTGGATGGTAGTGGAGGGAGGATGGTAATAGTTGGAGGATGGTAGTGGAGGGCGGATGGTAGTAGATGGAGGATGGTAGTGAATGGAGGATGGTAGTGGAGAGAGGATGGTAGTGGATGGTGCATGGTAGTGGTAGGGGAATGGTGGAGAGGGAGGATGGTAGTCGATGGGGAATGGTAGTGGTGGGAAGATGTTAGTGGAGGGAGGATGGTAGTAGATTGAGGATGGTAGTGGAGGCAGGATGGTAGTAGTTGGAGGATGGTAGTGGAGGGAGGATGGTAATAGATGGAGGATGGTAGTGGAGGGAGGATGGTAGTGTAGGGAGGATGTCAGTGGATGGAGGAAGGTAGTGGATGGGGAATGGTAGTGGAGGGAGGATGGTAGTGGATGGGGGATGGTAGTGGATGGGGGATGGTAGTGGAGGGAGGATGGAAGTGGATGGAGGATGGTAGTGGATGGTGGATGGTAGTGGATGGGGGATGGAAGTGGAGGGAGGATGGTAGTGGATGCGTGATGGTAGTGGATGGGGGATGGTAGTGGAGGGAGGATGGTAGTGGATGGGTGATGGTAGTGGAGGGAGGATGTTAGTGGAGGGAGGATGGTAGTGGATGGAAGATAATAGTGGATGGGGGATGGTAGTGGATAGTTGATGGTAGTGGAGGGAGGATGGTAGTGGATGGAGGATGGTAGTGGAGGGAGGATGGTAGTGGATGGGGGATGGTAGTGGAGGAGGATGGTAGTGTATGGGGGATGGTAGTGGATTGAGGATGGTAGCGGAGGTAGGATGGTAGTGGATGTGGGATGGTAGTGGATGGAGGATGGTAGTGGAGGGAGAATGGTAGTGGATGGTGGGTGGTAGTGGAGGGAGAGTGGTAGTGGAGGGAGGGTGATAGTGCAGTGAGGATGGTAGTGGAGGGAGGATGATAGTGGATGGGGGAAGGTAGTGGATGGAGGATGATAGTGGATGGAAGGTGTTAGTGGATGGAGGATGGTAGTGGAGGGAGAATGGTAGTGGATGGAGGGTGGAAGTGGATGGGGGATGGTAGTGGAGGGAGGATGGTAGTGTAGGGAGGATGGTAGTGGATGGAGGAAGGTAGTGGATGGGGAATGGTAGTGGAGGGAGGATTGTAGTGGATGGGGGATGGTAGTGGATGGGGGATGGTAGTGGAGGGAGGATGGAAGTGGATGGAGGATGGTAGTGGATGGTGGATGGTAGTGGATGGGGGATGGAAGTGGAGGGAGGATGGTAGTGGATGGGAGATGGTAGTGGATGGGGGATGATAGTGGAGGGAGGATGGTAGTGGATGGGGGATGGTATTGGAGGGAGGATGGTAGTGGATGGGTGATGGTAGTGGAGGGAGGATGGTAGTGGAGGGAGGATGGTAGTGGAGGGAGAATGTTAGTCGATGGAGGGTGGTAGTGGAGGGAGAGTGGTAGTGCAGGGAGAGTGATAGTCCAGGGAGGATGGTAGTGGAGGGAGCATGGTAGTGTATGGAAAATGGTGTAGGATGGAGGAAGGTAGTGGATGGGGGATGGTAGTTGAGGGAGGATGGTAGTGGATGGGGGATGGTACTGGATGGGGGATGGTAGTGGAGGGAGAATGGAAGTGGATGGAGGATGGTAGTGGATGGTGGAAGGTAGTTGATGGGGGATGGAAGTGGGGGGAGGATGGTAGTGGATGGGGGTTGGTAGAGGATGAGGGATGGTAGTGGATGGGGGATGATAGTGGACGGAGGATGGTAGTGGATGGGTGATGGTAGTGGATGGGGGATGGTCATAGAGTGAGGATGGTAGAGGATGGGGGATGGTAGTGGAGGGAGGAAGGTAGTGGATGGGGGATGGTAGTGGAGGGAGGATGGTAGTCGAGGGAGGATGGTAGTGGAGGGAAGATGTTATTGAATGTGGGATGGTAGTGGAAAGAGGATGGTAGTGGAGGGAGGATGGTAGAGGATGGGGGATGGTAGTGGATGGAGGATGGTAGTGGAGGGAGAATGGTAGTGGATGGAGGGTGGAATTGGATGGGGTATGGTAGTGGAGGGAGGATGGTAGTCGATGGGGGATGGTAGTGGATGGGGGATGGTAGTGGAGGGAGGATGGTAGTGGATGGAGGATGGTAGTGGATGGTGGATGGTAGTGGATGGGGGCTGGAAGTGGAGGGAGGATGGTAGTGGATGGGCGATGGTAGTGGATGTGGGATGATAGTGGAGGGAGGATGGTAGTGGATGGGGTTGGTAGTGGATGCGGGATGGAAGTGGGGGGAGGATGGTAGTGGAAGGGGGTTTTTAGAGGATGGGGGATGGTAGTGGATGGGGGATGATAGTGGAGGGAGGATGGTAGTGGATGGGGGATGGTAGCGGATGGGTGATGATCGTGGAGGGAGGATGGTAGTGGATGGGGGATGGTAGTGTAGGGAGGAAGGTTGTGGATGGGGGATGGTAGTGGAGGGAGGATGGTAGTGGAGGGAGGATGGTAGTGGAGGGAGAATGGTAGTGGATGTGGGATGGTATTGGAGGAGGATAGTAGTGGATCGGGGTTGGTGGAGGATTTGAGTATGGTAGTGGATGGAGGAAGGTAGTGGATGGGGGATGGTAGTGGATCGAGTGTGGTAGTGGAGGGAGAATGTTAGTGGATGGAGGGTGGTAGTGGAGGGAGAGTGGTAGTGCAAGGAGAGTGATAGTCCAGGGAGCATGGTAGTGGAGGGAGGATGGTAGTGGATGGGGGTTGGTGCTGGATGGAGGAAGGTAGTGGATGGGGAATGGTAGTGGAGGGAGGATGTTAGTGGATGGGGGATGGTAGTGGATGGGGGATGGTAGTGGGGGGAGGATGGAAGTGGTTGGAGGATGGTAGTTGATGGGGGATGGTAGTGAAGGGGATGAAGTGGAGGGAGGATGGTAGTGGATGGGGGATGGTAGTGGATGGGGAATGATAGTGGAGGGAGGATGGTAGTGGATGGGGTATGGTAGTGGATGGGGGATGGTAGTGGAGGGAGGATGGTAGTGGATGGGGGATGGTAGTGGAGGGAGGATGGTAGTGGAAGGAGGATGGTAGTGGAGGGAAGAGGATAGTGGATGGGGGATGGCAGTGGATAGAGTATGGTAGTGGATGGAGGATGGTAGTGGATGGAGGATGGTAGTGGAGGGAGAATGGAAGTGGATGGAGGGTGGAAGTGGATGGGGGATGGTAGTGGAGGGTGGATGGTAGTATAGGGAGGATGCTAGTGGATGGAGGAAGGTAGTGGATGGGGAATGGTAGTGGAGGGAGGATGGTAGTGGATGGGGGATGGTAGTGGATGGCGGATGGTAGTGGAGGGAGGATGGAAGTGGATGGAGGATGGTAGTGGATGGTGGATGGTAGTGGATGGGGGATGGAAGTGGAGGGAAGATGGTAGTGGATGGGGGATGGCATTGGATGGGGGATGATAGTGGAGGGAGGATGTTAGTGGATGGTGGATGGTGTTGGATGGGGGATGGTAGTGGAGGGAGGATGGTAGTGGATGGGTGATGGTAGTGGAGGGAGGATGTTAGTGGAGGGAGGATGGTAGTGGATGGAAGATGATAGTGGATGGGGGATGGTAGTGGATAGTTGATGGTAGTGGTGGGAGAATGGTAGTGGATGCAGGGTGTTAGAGGAGGGAGAGTGGTAGTGGAGGGAGGGTGATAGTGCAGGGAGGATGGTAGTGGAGTGAGGATGGTAGTGGATGGGGGAAGTTAGTGGATGGAGGATGATAGTGGATGGAAGGTGGTAGTGGAGGGAGGATGGTAGTGGAGGGAGGATGGTAGTGGCCGGGGAATGGTAGTGGATGGAGGATGGTAGTGGATGGAGGATGGTAGTGGAGGGAGGATAGTAGTGGATGGAGATAGTAGTGGAGGGAGGATGATAGTGGTGGGAGGATGGTAGAGGAGGGAGGATGGTAGTGGATGGTGGATGGTAGTGGATGGAGGATGGTGGTGGAAGGAGGATGGTAGTGGAGGGAGGATGGTAGTGGAGGGAGGATGGTAGTGGATGGGGGATGGTAGTGGTTGGAGGATGGTAGTGGATGGGGGATGGTAGTGGAGGGAGGATCGCAGTGGAGGGAGGATGGTAGTGCAGGGAGGATGGTAGTGGAGGGAGGATGGTCTTGGATGGGGGATTGTAGTGGAGGGAGGATGGTAGTGGATGGGGGATGGTAGTGGATGGAGGATGGTAGTGGAGGGGGAATGGTAGTGGAGGGAGGATGGTAGTGGATGGGGGATGGTAGTGGATGGAGGATTATAGTGGAGGGAGGGTGGTAGTAGATGGAGGATGTTAGTGGAGGGAGGATGGTAATAGATGAAGGATGGTAGTGGAGGGAGGATGGAAGAAGATGGAGGATGATAGAGGAGGGAGGATGGTAGTGGATGGAGGATGGCAGTGGATGGAGGATGGAAGTAAAGGGTTGATGATAGTGGAGGAAGGCTGGTTGTGGAGGGAGAATCGTAGTAGATGGAGGATGGAAGTGGAGGGAGGATGCTGGTGGATCGAGGATGGTAGTGGAGGTAGAATGGTATTGGAGGGAGGATGGGAGTGGTGGGAGGATGGTAGTGGATGGGGGATGGCAGTGGAGGGAGGGTGGTAGTGGAGGGAGGATGGTAGTGGAGGGAGAATGGTAGTGGAGGGTGGATGGTAGTGGATAGAGAATGGTAGTGGAGGGAGGATGGGAGTGGAGGGTGGATGGTAGTGGAGGGAGGATGGTAATAGTTGGAGGATGGTAGTGGAGGGCGGATGGTAGTAGATGGAGGATGGTAGTGAATGGAGGATGGTAGTGGAGAGAGGATGGTAGTGGATGGTGCATGGTAGTGGTAGGGGAATGGTGGAGAGGGAGGATGGTAGTCGATGGGGAATGGTAGTGGTGGGAAGATGTTAGTGGAGGGAGGATGGTAGTAGATTGAGGATGGTAGTGGAGGCAGGATGGTAGTAGTTGGAGGATGGTAGTGGAGGGAGGATGGTAATAGATGGAGGATGGTAGTGGAGGGAGGATGGTAGTGTAGGGAGGATGTCAGTGGATGGAGGAAGGTAGTGGATGGGGAATGGTAGTGGAGGGAGGATGGTAGTGGATGGGGGATGGTAGTGGATGGGGGATGGTAGTGGAGGGAGGATGGAAGTGGATGGAGGATGGTAGTGGATGGTGGATGGTAGTGGATGGGGGATGGAAGTGGAGGGAGGATGGTAGTGGATGCGTGATGGTAGTGGATGGGGGATGGTAGTGGAGGGAGGATGGTAGTGGATGGGTGATGGTAGTGGAGGGAGGATGTTAGTGGAGGGAGGATGGTAGTGGATGGAAGATAATAGTGGATGGGGGATGGTAGTGGATAGTTGATGGTAGTGGAGGGAGGATGGTAGTGGATGGAGGATGGTAGTGGAGGGAGGATGGTAGTGGATGGGGGATGGTAGTGGAGGAGGATGGTAGTGTATGGGGGATGGTAGTGGATTGAGGATGGTAGCGGAGGTAGGATGGTAGTGGATGTGGGATGGTAGTGGATGGAGAACGGTAGTGGAGGGAGAATGGTAGTGGATGGTGGGTGGTAGTGGAGGGAGAGTGTTAGTGGAGGGAGGGTGATAGTGCAGTGAGGATGGTAGTGGAGGGAGGATGATAGTGGATGGGGGAAGGTAGTGGATGGAGGATGATAGTGGATGGAAGGTGTTAGTGGATGGAGGATGGTAGTGGAGGGAGAATGGTAGTGGATGGAGGGTGGAAGTGGATGGGGGATGGTAGTGGAGGGAGGATGGTAGTGTAGGGAGGATGGTAGTGGATGGAGGAAGGTAGTGGATGGGGAATGGTAGTGGAGGGAGGATTGTAGTGGATGGGGGATGGTAGTGGATGGGGGATGGTAGTGGAGGGAGGATGGAAGTGGATGGAGGATGGTAGTGGATGGTGGATGGTAGTGGATGGGGGATGGAAGTGGAGGGAGGATGGTAGTGGATGGGAGATGGTAGTGGATGGGGGATGATAGTGGAGGGAGGATGGTAGTGGATGGGGGATGGTATTGGAGGGAGGATGGTAGTGGATGGGTGATGGTAGTGGAGGGAGGATGGTAGTGGAGGGAGGATGGTAGTGGAGGGAGAATGTTAGTCGATGGAGGGTGGTAGTGGAGGGAGAGTGGTAGTGCAGGGAGAGTGATAGTCCAGGGAGGATGGTAGTGGAGGGAGCATGGTAGTGTATGGAAAATGGTTTAGGATGGAGGAAGGTAGTGGATGGGGGATGGTAGTTGAGGGAGGATGGTAGTGGATGGGGGATGGTACTGGATGGGGGATGGTAGTGGAGGGAGAATGGAAGTGGATGGAGGATGGTAGTGGATGGTGGAAGGTAGTTGATGGGGGATGGAAGTGGGGGGAGGATGGTAGTGGATGGGGGTTGGTAGAGGATGAGGGATGGTAGTGGATGGGGGATGATAGTGGACGGAGGATGGTAGTGGATGGGTGATGGTAGTGGATGGGGGATGGTCATAGAGTGAGGATGGTAGAGGATGGGGGATGGTAGTGGAGGGAGGAAGGTAGTGGATGGGGGATGGTAGTGGAGGGAGGATGGTAGTCGAGGGAGGATGGTAGTGGAGGGAAGATGTTATTGAATGTGGGATGGTAGTGGAAAGAGGATGGTAGTGGACGGAGGATGGTAGAGGATGGGGGATGGTAGTGGATGGAGGATGGTAGTGGAGGGAGAATGGTAGTGGATGGAGGGTGGAATTGGATGGGGTATGGTAGTGGAGGGAGGATGGTAGTCGATGGGGGATGGTAGTGGATGGGGGATGGTAGTGGAGGGAGGATGGTAGTGGATGGAGGATGGTAGTGGATGGTGGATGGTAGTGGATGGGGGCTGGAAGTGGAGGGAGGATGGTAGTGGATGGGCGATGGTAGTGGATGTGGGATGATAGTGGAGGGAGGATGGTAGTGGATGGGGTTGGTAGTGGATGCGGGATGGAAGTGGGGGGAGGATGGTAGTGGAAGGGGGTTTTTAGAGGATGGGGGATGGTAGTGGATGGGGGATGATAGTGGAGGGAGGATGGTAGTGGATGGGGGATGGTAGCGGATGGGTGATGATCGTGGAGGGAGGATGGTAGTGGATGGGGGATGGTAGTGTAGGGAGAAGGTTGTGGATGGGGGATGGTAGTGGAGGGAGGATGGTAGTGGAGGGAGGATGGTAGTGGAGGGAGAATGGTAGTGGATGTGGGATGGTATTGGAGGAGGATAGTAGTGGATCGGGGTTGGTGGAGGATTTGAGTATGGTAGTGGATGGAGGAAGGTAGTGGATGGGGGATGGTAGTGGATCGAGTGTGGTAGTGGAGGGAGAATGTTAGTGGATGGAGGGTGGTAGTGGAGGGAGAGTGGTAGTGCAAGGAGAGTGATAGTCCAGGGAGCATGGTAGTGGAGGGAGGATGGTAGTGGATGGGGGTTGGTGCTGGATGGAGGAAGGTAGTGGATGGGGAATGGTAGTGGAGGGAGGATGTTAGTGGATGGGGGATGGTAGTGGATGGGGGATGGTAGTGGGGGGAGGATGGAAGTGGTTGGAGGATGGTAGTTGATGGGGGATGGTAGTGAAGGGGATGAAGTGGAGGGAGGATGGTAGTGGATGGGGGATGGTAGTGGATGGGGAATGATAGTGGAGGGAGGATGGTAGTGGATGGGGTATGGTAGTGGATGGGGGATGGTAGTGGAGGGTGGATGGTAGTGGATGGGGGATGGTAGTGGAGGGAGGATGGTAGTGGAAGGAGGATGGTAGTGGAGGGAAGAGGATAGTGGATGGGGGATGGCAGTGGATAGAGTATGGTAGTGGATGGAGGATGGTAGTGGATGGAGGATGGTAGTGGAGGGAGAATGGAAGTGGATGGAGGGTGGAAGTGGATGGGGGATGGTAGTGGAGGGTGGATGGTAGTGTAGGGAGGATGTTAGTGGATGGAGGAAGGTAGTGGATGGGGAATGGTAGTGGAGGGAGGATGGTAGTGGATGGGGGATGGTAGTGGATGGCGGATGGTAGTGGAGGGAGGATGGAAGTGGATGGAGGATGGTAGTGGATGGTGGATGGTAGTGGATGGGGGATGGAAGTGGAGGGAAGATGGTAGTGGATGGGGGATGGCATTGGATGGGGGATGATAGTGGAGGGAGGATGTTAGTGGATGGTGGATGGTGTTGGATGGGGGATGGTAGTGGAGGGAGGATGGTAGTGGATGGGTGATGGTAGTGGAGGGAGGATGTTAGTGGAGGGAGGATGGTAGTGGATGGAAGATGATAGTGGATGGGGGATGGTAGTGGATAGTTGATGGTAGTGGTGGGAGAATGGTAGTGGATGCAGGGTGTTAGGGGAGGGAGAGTGGTATTGGAGGGAGGGTGATAGGGCAGGGAGGATGGTAGTGGAGTGAGGATGGTAGTGGATGGGGGAAGTTAGTGGATGGAGGATGATAGTGGATGGAAGGTGGTAGTGGAGGGAGGATGGTAGTGGAGGGAGGATGGTAGTGGCCGGGGAATGGTAGTGGATGGAGGATGGTAGTGGATGGAGGATGGTAGTGGAGGGAGGATAGTAGTGGATGGAGATAGTAGTGGAGGGAGGATGATAGTGGTGGGAGGATGGTAGAGGAGGGAGGATGTTAGTGGATGGTGGATGGTAGTGGATGGAGGATGGTGGTGGAAGGAGGATGGTAGTGGAGGGAGGATGGTAGTGGAGGGAGGATGGTAGTGGATGGGGGATGGTAGTGGTTGGAGGATGGTAGTGGATGGGGGATGGTAGTGGAGGGAGGATCGCAGTGGAGGGAGGATGGTAGTGCAGGGAGGATGGTAGTGGAGGGAGGATGGTCTTGGATGGGGGATTGTAGTGGAGGGAGGATGGTAGTGGATGGGGGATGGTAGTGGATGGAGGATGGTAGTGGAGGGGGAGGGTAATGAATGGAGCATGGTAAGGAGGCTGGATGGTATTAAATGGAGGATGGTAGTGTAGGGAGGATGGTACTGGATGGGGGATGGTAGTGGACGTGGGATGGAAATGGAGGGAGGATGTTAGTGGATGGGGGATGTTAGTGGATGGGGGATGATAGTGGAGGGAGGATGGTAGTGGATGGGGGATGGTAGTGGATGTGGGATGGTAGTGGAGGGAGGATGGTAGTGGATGGGGGAAGGTAGTGGAGGGAGGAAGGTAGTGGATGGGGATTGGTAGTGGAGGGAGGTTGGTAGTGGAGGGTGGATGGTAGTGGAGGGAAGATGTTAATAGATGGGGGACGCTAGTGGATAGAGGATGGTAGTGGAGGGAGGATGGTAGAGGATGGAGGATGGTAGTTGAGGGATGATGGTAGTGGATGGGGGTGGTAGTGGAGAAGGATGGTAGTGGATGGTGGATGGCAGTGGATGCGGGATGGAATTGGAGGGAGGATGTTAGTGGATGGGGGATGTTAGTGGATGGGGGATGATAGTGGAGGGAGGATGGTAGTGGATGGGGGATGGTACTGGATGGTGGATGGTAGTGGAGGGAGGATTGTAGTGGATGGGGGATGGTAGTGGAGGAGGATGGTAGTGAATGTGGGATGGCAGAGGATTGAGGATGGAAGTGGAGGGAGGAAGGTAGTGGATGGGGGATGGTAGTGGATGGACGGTGGTATTGGAGGGAGAGTGGTAGTGCAGGGAGAGTGATCGTGCAGGGAGGATGGTAGTGGACAGAGGATGGTATTGGATGTGGGATGGTAGTGGATGGAGGATGGTAGTGGATGGAAGGTGGTAGTGGAAGGTGGCTGGTAGTGGAGGGAGGATGTTAGTGGATGGGGAATGGTAGTGGATGGAGGATGGTAGTGGATGGAGGATGGTAGTGGAGAGAGGATAGTAATGGATGGAAGATAGTAGTGGAGGGAGGATGGAAGTGAAGAGAGGATGGTAAAGAAGGGAGGATGGTAGTGGATGGAGGATGGTAGTGCAGGGAGGATGGTAGTGGATGGAGGAGCGAAGTGGATGGAGGATGTTAGTGGAGGGAGGATGGTAGTGGATGGAGGATGGTAGTAGAGTGAGAATGGTAGTGGATGGATGATGGTAGTGGAGGGAGGATGATGGTGGAGGGAGGATGGTAGTGTAGGGAGGATGTTCTTGGATGAGGGATGGTAGTGGAGAGAGGATGGTAGTGAATGAGGAATGGTAGTGGATTGAGGATGGTAGTGGAGGGGGATGGTAGTGGATGGAGGATGGTAAGGAGGGTGGATGGTATTAGATGGAGGATGGTAGTGGAGGGAGGATGGTAGTTGATGGAGGATGGTAGTGGAGGGAGGATGATAGTAGTTGGAGGATGGTTGTGGATGGGGGATGGTAGTGGATGGAGGATGGAATTGGATGGGGAATGGTAGTGGAGGGAGGATGGTAGTGGATGGGGGATGGTAGTGGATGGAGGATTATAGTGGAGGGAGGGTGGTAGTAGATGGAGGATGTTAGTGGAGGGAGGATGGTAATAGATGAAGGATGGTAGTGGAGGGAGGATGGAAGTAGATGGAGGATGATAGTGGAGGGAGGATGGTAGTGGATGGAGGATGGCAGTGGATGGAGGATGGAAGTAAAGGCTTGATGATAGTGGAGGAAGGCTGGTTCTGGAGGGAGAATCGTAGTAGATGGAGGATGGAAGTGGAGGGAGGATGCTGGTGGATCGAGGATGGTAGTGGAGGTAGAATGGTATTGGAGGGAGGATGGGAGTGGTGGGAGGATGGTAGTGGATGGGGGATGGCAGTGGAGGGAGGGTGGTAGTGGAGGGATGATGGTAGTGGATAGAGAATGGTAGTGGAGGGAGGAAGGTAGTGGAGGGTGGATGGTAGTGGAGGGAGGATGGTAATAGTTGGAGGATGGTAGTGGAGGGCGGATGTGAGTAGATGGAGGATGGTAGTGAATGGAGGATGGTAGTGGAGAGAGGATGGTAGTGGATGTTGGATGGTAGTGGTAGGGGAATGGTGGAGAGGGAGGATGGTAGTCGATGGGGAATGGTAGTGGTGGGAAGATGTTAGTGGAGGGAGGACGGTAGTAGATTGAGGATGGTAGTGTAGGCAGGATGGTAGTAGTTGGAGGATGGTAGTGGAGGGAGGATGGTAATAGATGGAGGATGATAGTGGAGGGAGGATGGTAGTGTAGGGAGGATGTTAGTGGATGGAGGAAGGTAGTGGATGGGGAATGGTAGTGGAGGGAGGATGGTAGTGGATGGGGGATGGTAGTGGATGGGGGATGGTAGTGGAGGGAGGATGGAAGTGGATGGAGGATGGTAGTGGATGGTGGATGGTAGTGGATGGGGGATGGAAGTGGAGGGAGGATGGTAGTGGATGCGTGATGGTAGTGGATGGGGGATGGTAGTGGAGGGAGGATGGTAGTGGATGGGTGATGGTAGTGGAGGGAGGATGTTAGTGGAGGGAGGATGGTAGTGGATGGAAGATAATAGTGGATGGGGGATGGTAGTGGATAGTTGATGGTAGTGGAGGGAGGATGGTAGTGGATGGAGGATGGTAGTGGAGGGAGGATGGTAGTGGATGGGGGATGGTAGTGGAGGAGGATGGTAGTGTATGGGGGATGGTAGTGGATGGAGGATGGTAGTGGAGGGAGAATTGTAGTGGATGGTGGGTGGTAGTGGAGGGAGAGTGGTAGTGGAGGGAGGGTGATAGTGCAGGGAGGATGGTAGTGGAGGGAGGATGATAGTGGATGGGGGAAGGTAGTGGATGGAGGATGATAGTGGATGGAAGGTGGTAGTGGATGGAGGATGGTAGTGGAGGGAGAATGGTAGTGGATGGAGGGTGGAAGTGGATGGGGGATGGTAGTGGAGGGAGGATGGTAGTGCAGGGAGGATGGTAGTGGATGGAGGAAGGTAGTGGATGGGGAATGGTAGTGGAGGGAGGATTGTAGTGGATGGGGGATGGTAGTGGATGGGGGATGGTAGTGGAGGGAGGATGGAAATGGATGGAGGATGGTAGTGGAGGGAGGATGGTACTGGATGGGGGATGGTAGTGGAGGAGGATGGTAGTGTATGGGGCATGGTAGTGGATGGAGGATGGTAGTGGAGGGAGAATGGTAGTCGATGGTGGGTGGTAGTGGAGGGAGAGTGGTAGTGGAGGGAGGGTGATAGTGCAGGGAGGATGGTAGTGGAGGGAGGATGATAGTGGATGGGGGAAGGTAGTGGATGGAGGATGATAGTGGATGGAAGGTGGTAGTGGATGGAGGATGGTAGTGGAGGGAGAATGGTAGTGGATGGAGGGTGGAAGTGGATGGGGGATGGTAGTGGAGGGAGGATGGTAGTGTAGGGAGGATGGTAGTGGATGGAGGAAGGTAGTGGATGGGGAATGGAAGTGGAGGGAGGATTGTAGTGGATGGGGGATGGTAGTGGATGGGGGATGGTAGTGGAGGGAGGATGGAAGTGGATGGAGGATGGTAGTGGATGGTGGATGGTAGTGGATGGGGGATGGAAGTGGAGGGAGGATGGTAGTGGATGGGAGATGTTAGTGGATGGGGGATGATAGTGGAGGGAGGATGGTAGTGGATGGGGGATGGTATTGGAGGGAGGATGGTAGTGGATGGGTGATGGTAGTGGAGGGAGGATGGTAGTGGAGGGAGGATGGTAGTGGAGGGAGAATGTTAGTCGATGGAGGGTGGTAGTGGAGGGAGAGTGGTAGTGCAGGGAGAGTGATAGTCCAGGGAGGATGGTAGTGGAGGGAGCATGGTAGTGTATGGAAAATGGTGTAGGATGGAGGAAGGTAGTGGATGGGGGATGGTAGTGGATGGAGGAAGGTAGTGGATGGGGAATGGTAGTGGATGGAGGATGGTAGTGGATGGTGGAAGGTAGTTGATGGGGGATGGAAGTGGGGGGAGGATGGTAGTGGATGGGGGTTGGTAGAGGATGGGGGATGGTAGTGGATGGGGGATGATAGTGGAGGGAGGATGGTAGTGGATGGGTGATGGTAGTGGATGGGGGATGGTCATAGAGGGAGGATGGTAGAGGATGGGGGATGGTAGTGGAGGGAGGAAGGTAGTGGATGGGGGATGGTAGTGGAGGGAGGATGGTAGTCGAGGGAGGATGGTAGTGGAGGGAAGATGTTATTGAATGTGGGATGGTAGTGGATAGAGGATGGTAGTGGAGGGAGGATGGTAGAGGATGGGGGATGGTAGTGGATGGAGGATGGTAGTGGAGGGAGAATGGTAGTGGATGGAGGGTGGAATTGGATGGGGTATGGTAGTGGAGGGAGGATGGTAGTTAATCGAGGATGGTAGTGGATGGGGGATGGTAGTGGAGGGAGGATGGTAGTGGATGGAGGATGGTAGTTGATGGGGGATGGTAGTGAAGGGGATGGAAGTGGAGGGAGGATGGTAGTGGATGGTGGATGGTAGTGGATGGGGAATGATAGTGGAGGGAGGATGGTAGTGGATGGGGTATGGTAGTGGATGGGGGATGGTAGTGGAGGGAGGATGGTAGTGGATGGGGGATGGTAGTGGAGGGAGGATGGTAGTGGAAGGAGGATGGTAGTGGAGGGAAGAGGATAGTGGATGGGGGATGGCAGTGGATAGAGGATGGTAGTGGATGGAGGATGGTAGTGGATGGAGGATGGTAGTGGAGGGAGAATGGAAGTGGATGGAGGGTGGAAGTGGATGGGGGATGGTAGTGGAGGGTGGATGGTAGTGTAGGGAGGATGCTAGTGGATGGAGGAAGGTAGTGGATGGGGAATGGTAGTGGAGGGAGGATGGTAGTGGATGGGGGATGGTAGTGGATGGCGGATGGTAGTGGAGGGAGGATGGAAGTGGATGGAGGATGGTAGTGGATGGTGGATGGTAGTGGATGGGGGATGGAAGTGGAGGGAGGATGGTAGTGGATGGGGGATGGCATTGGATGGGGGATGATAGTGGAGGGAGGATGTTAGTGGATGGTGGATGGTGTTGGATGGGGGATGGTAGTGGAGGGAGGATGGTAGTGGATGGGTGATGGGAGTGGAGGGAGGATGTTAGTGGAGGGAGGATGGTAGTGGATGGAAGATGATAGTGGATGGGGGATGGTAGTGGATAGTTGATGGTAGTGGCGGGAGAATGGTAGTGGATGGAGGGTGTTAGGGGAGGGAGAGTGGTAGTGGAGGGAGGGTGATAGTCCAGGGAGGATGGTAGTGGAGTGAGGATGGTAGTGGATGGGGGAAGTTAGTGGATGGAGGATGATAGTGGATGGAAGGTGGTAGTGGAGGGAGGATGGTAGTGGAGGGAGGATGGTAGTGGCTGGGGAATGGTAGTGGATGGAGGATGGTAGTGGATGGAGGATGGTAGTGGAGGGAGGATAGTAGTGGATGGAGATAGTAGTGGAGGGAGGATGGTAGTGGATGGAGGATGGTAGTGGTGGGAGGATGGTAGAGGAGGAAGGATGGTAGTGGATGGTGGATGGTAGTGGATGGAGGATGGTGGTGGAAGGAGGATGGTAGTGGAGGGAGGATGGTAGTGGAGGGAGGATGGTAGTGGATGGGGGATAGTAGTGGTTGGAGGATGGTAGTGGATGGGGGATGGTAGTGAAGGGAGGATGGCAGTGGAGGGAGGATGGTAGTGCAGGGAGGATGGTAGTGGAGGGAGGATGGTCTTGGATGGGGGATTGTAGTGGAGGGAGGATGGTAGTGGATGGGGGATGGTAGTGGATGGAGGATGGTAGTGGAGGGGGAGGGTAATGGATGGAGCATGGTAAGGAGGGTGGATGGTATTAAATGGAGGATGGTAGTGTAGGGAGGATGGTACTGGATGGGGGATGGTAGTGGATGTGGGATGGAAATGGAGGGAGGATGTTAGTGGATGGGGGATGTTAGTGGATGGGGGATGATAGTGGAGGGAGGATGGTAGTGGATGGGGGATGGTAGTGGATGGGGGATGGTAGTGGAGGGAGGATGGTAGTGGATGGGGGATGGTAGTGGAGGAAGGAAGGTAGTGGATGGGGATTGGTAGTGGAGGGAGGTTGGTAGTGGAGGGTGGATGGTAGTGGAGGGAAGATGTTAATAGATGGGGGCCGCTAGTGGATAGAGGATGGTAGTGGAGGGAGGATGGTAGAGGATGGAGGATGGTAGTGGAGGGATGATGGTAGTGGATGGGGGATGGTAGTGGAGAAGGATGGTAGTGGATGGTGGATGGCCGTGGATGCGGGATGGAATTGGAGGGAGGATGTTAGTGGATGGGGGATGTTAGTGGATGGGGATGATAGTGGAGGGAGGATGGTAGTGGATGGGGGATGGTACTGGATGGTGGATGGTACTGGAGGGAGGATGGTAGTGGATGGGGTATGGTAGTGGAGGAGGATGGTAGTGAATGGAGGATGGTAGAGGATTGAGGATGGAAGTGGAGGGAGGAAGGTAGTGGATGGGGGATGGTAGTGGATGGACGGTGGTATTGGAGGGAGAGTGGTAGTGCAGGGAGAGTGATCGTGCAGGGATTGATGGTAGTGGAGGTAGGATGGTATTGGATGTGGGATGGTAGTGGTTGGAGGATGGTAGTGGATGGAAGGTGGTAGTGGAAGGTGGCTGGTAGTGGAGGGAGGATGTTAGTGGATGGGGAATGGTAGTGGATGGAGGATGGTAGTGGATGGAGGATGGTAGTGGAGAGAGGATAGTAGTGGATGGAAGATAGTAGTGGAGGGAGGATGGAAGTGAAGAGAGGATGGTAAAGAAGGGAGGATGGTAGTGGATGGAGGATGGTAGTGCAGGGAGGATGGTAGTGGATGGAGGAGCGAAGTGGATGGAGGATGTTAGTGGAGGGAGGATGGTAGTGGATGGAGGATGGTAGTAGAGTGAGAATGGTAGTGGATGGATGATGGTAGTGGAGGGAGGATGATGGTGGAGGGAGGATGGTAGTGTAGGGAGGATGGTCTTGGATGAGGGATGGTAGTGGAGAGAGGATGGTAGTGGATGAGGAATGGTAGTGGATTGAGGATGGTAGTGGAGGGGGATGGTAGTGGATGGAGGATGGTAAGGAGGGTGGATGGTATTAGATGGAGGATGGTAGTGGAGGGAGGATGGTAGTTGATGGAGGATGGTAGTGGAGGGAGGATGATAGTAGTTGGAGGATGGTTGTGGATGGGGGATGGTAGTGGATGGAGGATGGTATTGGATGGGGAATGGTAGTGGAGGGAGGATGGTAGTGGATGGGGGATGGTAGTGGATGGAGGATTATAGTGGAGGGAGGGTGGTAGTAGATGGAGGAAGGTAGTGGAGGGAGGATGGTAATAGATGAAGGATGGTAGTGGAGGGAGGATGGAAGTAGATGGAGGATGATAGTGGAGGGAGGATGGTAGTGGATGGAGGATGGCAGTGGATGGAGGATGGAAGTAAAGGGTTGATGATAGTGGAGGAAGGCTGGTTGTGGAGGGAGAATCGTTGTAGATGGAGGATGGAAGTGGAGGGAGGATGCTGGTGGATCGAGGATGGTAGTGGAGGTAGAATGGTATTGGAGGGAGGATGGGAGTGGTGGGAGGATGGTAGTGGATGGGGGATGGCAGTGGAGGGAGGGTGGTAGTGGAGGGAGGATGGTAGTGGAGGGAGAATGGTAATGGAGGGAGGATGGTAGTGGATAGAGAATGGTAGTGGAGGGAGGATGGTAGTGGAGGGAGGATGGTAGTGGAGGGAGGATGGTAATAGTTGGAGGATGGTAGTGGAGGGCGGATGGTAGTAGATGGAGGATGGTAGTGAATGGAGGATGGTAGTGGAGAGAGGATGGTAGTGGATGGTGGATGGTAGTGGTAGGGGAATGGTGGAGAGGGAGGATGGTAGTCGATGGGGAATGGTAGTGGTGGGAAGATGTTAGTGGAGGGAGGATGGTAGTAGATTGCGGATGGTAGTGGAGGTAGGATGGTAGTAGTTGGAGGATGGTAGTGGAGGGAGGATGGTAATAGATTGAGGATGGTAGTGGAGGGAGGATGGTAGTGTAGGGAGGATGTTAGTGGATGGAGGAAGGTAGTGGATGGGGAATGGTAGTGGAGGGAGGATGGTAGTGGATGGGGGATGGTAGTGGATGGGGGATGGTAGTGCAGGGAGGATGGAAGTGGATGGAGGATGGTAGTGGATGGTGGATGGCAGTGGATGGGGGATGGAAGTGGAGGGAGGATGGTAGTGGATGCGTGATGGTAGTGGATGGGGGATGGTAGTGGAGGGAGGATGGTAGTGGATGGGTGATGGTAGTGGAGGGAGGATGTTAGTGGAGGGAGGATGGTAGTGGATGGAAGATAATAGTGGATGGGGGATGGTAGTGGATAGTTGATGGTAGTGGAGGTAGGATGGTAGTGGATGGAGGATGGTAGTGGAGGGAGGATGGTAGTGGATGGGGGATGGTAGTGGAAGAGGATGGTAGTGTATGGGGGATGGTAGTGGATTGAGGATGGTAGTGGAGGGAGGATGGTAGTGGATGTGGGATGGTAGTGGATGGAGGATGGTAGTGGAGGGAGAATGGTAGTGGATGGTGGGTGGTAGTGGAGGGAGAGTGGTAGTGGAGGGAGGGTGATAGTGCAGGGAGGATGGTAGTGGAGGGAGGATGATAGTGGATGGGGGAAGGTAGTGGATGGAGGATGATAGTGGATGGAAGGTGGTAGTGGAAGGAGGATGGTAGTGGAGGGAGAATGGTAGTGGATGGAGGGTGGAAGTGGATGGGGGATGGTAGTGGAGGGAGGATGATAGAGGATGGAGGATGGTAGTGGAGGGATGATGGTAGTGGATGGGGGATGGTAGTGGAGAAGGATGGTAGTGGATGGTGGATGGCCGTGGATGCGGGATGGAATTGGAGGGAGGATGTTAGTGGATGGGGGATGTTAGTGGATGGGGGATGATAGTGGAGGGAGGATGGTAGTGGATGGGGGATGGTACTGGATGGTGGATGGTACTGGAGGGAGGATGGTAGTGGATGGGGTATGGTAGTGGAGGAGGATGGTAGTGAATGGAGGATGGTAGAGGATTGAGGATGGAAGTGGAGGGAGGAAGGTAGTGGATGGGGGATGGTAGTGGATGGACGGTGGTATTGGAGGGAGAGTGGTAGTGCAGGGAGAGTGATCGTGCAGGGAGGATGGTAGTGGAGGGAGGATGGTATTGGATGTGGGATGGTAGTGGTTGGAGGATGGTAGTGGATGGAAGGTGGTAGTGGAAGGTGGCTGGTAGTGGAGGGAGGATGTTAGTGGATGGGGAATGGTAGTGGATGGAGGATGGTAGTGGATGGAGGATGGTAGTGGAGAGAGGATAGTAGTGGATGGAAGATAGTAGTGGAGGGAGGATGGAAGTGAAGAGAGGATGGTAAAGAAGGGAGGATGGTAGTGGATGGAGGATGGTAGTGCAGGGAGGATGGTAGTGGATGGAGGAGCGAAGTGGATGGAGGATGTTAGTGGAGGGAGGATGGTAGTGGATGGAGGATGGTAGTAGAGTGAGAATGGTAGTGGATGGATGATGGTAGTGGAGGGAGGATGATGGTGGAGGGAGGATGGTAGTGTAGGGAGGATGGTCTTGGATGAGGGATGGTAGTGGAGAGAGGATGGTAGTGGATGAGGAATGGTAGTGGATTGAGGATGGTAGTGGAGGGGGATGGTAGTGGATGGAGGATGGTAAGGAGGGTGGATGGTATTAGATGGAGGATGGTAGTGGAGGGAGGATGGTAGTTGATGGAGGATGGTAGTGGAGGGAGGATGATAGTAGTTGGAGGATGGTTGTGGATGGGGGATGGTAGTGGATGGAGGATGGTATTGGATGGGGAATGGTAGTGGAGTGAGGATGGTAGTGGATGGGGGATGGTAGTGGATGGAGGATTATAGTGGAGGGAGGGTGGTAGTAGATGGAGGATGGTAGTGGAGGGAGGATGGTAATAGATGAAGGATGGTAGTGGAGGGAGGATGGAAGTAGATGGAGGATGATAGTGGAGGGAGGATGGTAGTGGATGGAGGATGGCAGTGGATGGAGGATGGAAGTAAAGGGTTGATGATAGTGGAGGAAGGCTGGTTGTGGAGGGAGAATCGTTGTAGATGGAGGATGGAAGTGGAGGGAGGATGCTGGTGGATCGAGGATGGTAGTGGAGGTAGAATGGTATTGGAGGGAGGATGGGAGTGGTGGGAGGATGGTAGTGGATGGGGGATGGCAGTGGAGGGAGGGTGGTAGTGGAGGGAGGATGGTAGTGGAGGGAGAATGGTAGTGGAGGGAGGATGGTAGTGGATAGAGAATGGTAGTGGAGGGAGGATGGTAGTGGAGGGAGGATGGTAGTGGAGGGAGGATGGTAATAGTTGGAGGATGGTAGTGGAGGGCGGATGGTAGTAGATGGAGGATGGTAGTGAATGGAGGATGGTAGTGGAGAGAGGATGGTAGTGGATGGTGGATGGTAGTGGTAGGGGAATGGTGGAGAGGGAGGATGGTAGTCGATGGGGAATGGTAGTGGTGGGAAGATGTTAGTGGAGGGAGGATGGTAGTAGATTGCGGATGGTAGTGGAGGCAGGATGGTAGTAGTTGGAGGATGGTAGTGGAGGGAGGATGGTAATAGATTGAGGATGGTAGTGGAGGGAGGATGGTAGTGTAGGGAGGATGTTAGTGGATGGAGGAAGGTAGTGGATGGGGAATGGTAGTGGAGGGAGGATGGTAGTGGATGGGGGATGGTAGTGGATGGGGGATGGTAGTGCAGGGAGGATGGAAGTGGATGGAGGATGGTAGTGGATGGTGGATGGCAGTGGATGGGGGATGGAAGTGGAGGGAGGATGGTAGTGGATGCGTGATGGTAGTGGATGGGGGATGGTAGTGGAGGGAGGATGGTAGTGGATGGGTGATGGTAGTGGAGGGAGGATGTTAGTGGAGGGAGGATGGTAGTGGATGGAAGATAATAGTGGATGGGGGATGGTAGTGGATAGTTGATGGTAGTGGAGGGAGGATGGTAGTGGATGGAGGATGGTAGTGGAGGGAGGATGGTAGTGGATGGGGGATGGTAGTGGAAGAGGATGGTAGTGTATGGGGGATGGTAGTGGATTGAGGATGGTAGTGGAGGGAGGATGGTAGTGGATGTGGGATGGTAGTGGATGGAGGATGGTAGTGGAGGGAGAATGGTAGTGGATGGTGGGTGGTAGTGGAGGGAGAGTGGTAGTGGAGGGAGGGTGATAGTGCAGGGAGGATGGTAGTGGAGGGAGGATGATAGTGGATGGGGGAAGGTAGTGGATGGAGGATGATAGTGGATGGAAGTTGGTAGTGGAAGGAGGATGGTAGTGGAGGGAGAATGGTAGTGGATGGAGGGTGGAAGTGGATGGGGGATGGTAGTGGAGGGAGGATGGTAGAGGATGGAGGATGGTAGTGGAGGGATGATGGTAGTGGATGGGGGATGGTAGTGGAGAAGGATGGTAGAGGATGGTGGATGGCAGTGGATGCGGGATGGAATTGGAGGGAGGATGTTAGTGGATGGGGGATGTTAGTGGATGGGGGATGATAGTGGAGGGAGGATGGTAGTGGATGGGGGATGGTACTGGATGGTGGATGGTAGTGGAGGGAGGATGGTAGTGGATGGGGGATGGTAGTGGTGGAGGATGGTAGTGGATGGGGGATGGTAGAGGATTGAGGATGGAAGTGGAGGGCGGAAGGTAGTGGATGGGGGATGGTAGTGGATGGACGGTGGTATTGGAGGGAGAGTGGTAGTGCAGGGAGAGTGATCGTGCAGGGAGGATGGTAGTGGAGGGAGGATGGTATTGGATGTGGGATGGTAGTGGATGGAGGATGGTAGTGGATGGAAGGTGGTAGTGGAAGGTGGCTGGTAGTGGAGGGAGGATGTTAGTGGATGGGGAATGGTAGTGGATGGAGGATGGTAGTGGATGGAGGATGGTAGTGGAGAGAGGATAGTAGTGGATGGAAGATAGTAGTGGAGGGAGGATGGAAGTGAAGAGAGGATGGTAAAGAAGGGAGGACGTTAGTGGATGGAGGATGGTAGTGCAGGGAGGATGGTCGTGGATGGAGGATGGTAGTAGGGTGAGAATGGTAGTGGATGGATGATGGTAGTGGAGGGAGGATGATGGTGGAGGGAGGATGGTAGTGTAGGGAGGATGGTCTTGGATGAGGGATGGTAGTGGAGAGAGGATGGTAGTGGATGAGGAATGGTAGTGGATTGAGGATGGTAGTGGAGGGGGATGGTAGTGGATGGAGGATGGTAAGGAGGGTGGATGGTATTAGATGGAGGATGGTAGTGGAGGGAGGATGGTAGTTGATGGAGGATGGTAGTGGAGGGAGGAAGGTAGTGGATGGGGATTGGTAGTGGAGGGAGGTTGGTAGTGGAGGGTGGATGGTAGTGGAGGGAAGATGTTAATAGATGGGGGACGCTAGTGGATAGAGGATGGTAGTGGAGGGAGGATGGTAGAGGATGGAGGATGTTGGTGGAGGGATGATGGTAGTGGATGGGGGATGGTAGTGGAGAAGGATGGTAGTGGATGGTGGATGGCCGTGGATGCGGGATGGAATTGGAGGGAGGATGTTAGTGGATGGGGGATGTTAGTGGATGGGGGATGATAGTGGAGGGAGGATGGTAGTGGATGGGGGATGGTACTGGATGGTGGATGGTAGTGGAGGGAGGATGGTAGTGGATTGGGTATGGTAGTGGAGGAGGATGGTAGTGAATGGAGGATGGTAGAGGATTGAGGATGGAAGTGGAGGGAGGAAGGTAGTGGATGGGGGATGGTAGTGGATGGACGGTGGTATTGGAGGGAGAGTGGTAGTGCAGGGAGAGTGATCGTGCAGGGAGGATGGTAGTGGAGGGAGGATGGTATTGGATGTGGGATGGTAGTGGTTGGAGGATGGTAGTGGATGGAAGGTGGTAGTGGAAGGTGGCTGGTAGTGGAGGGAGGATGTTTGTGGATGGGGAATGGTAGTGGATGGAGGATGGTAGTGGATGGAGGATGGTAGTGGAGAGAGGATAGTAGTGGATGGAAGATAGTAGTGGAGGGAGGATGGAAGTGAAGAGAGGATGGTAAAGAAGGGAGGATGGTAGTGGATGGAGGATGGTAGTGCAGGGAGGATGGTAGTGGATGGAGGAGCGAAGTGGATGGAGGATGTTAGTGGAGGGAGGATGGTAGTGGATGGAGGATTGTAGTAGAGTGAGAATGGTAGTGGATGGATGATGGTAGTGGAGGGAGGATGATGGTGGAGGGAGGATGGTAGTGTAGGGAGGATGGTCTTGGATGAGGGATGGTAGTGGAGAGAGGATGGTAGTGGATGAGGAATGGTAGTGGATTGAGGATGGTAGTGGAGGGGGATGGTAGTGGATGGAGGATGGTAAGGAGGGTGGATGGTATTAGATGGAGGATGGTAGTGGAGGGAGGATGGTAGTTGATGGAGGATGGTAGTGGAGGGAGGATGATAGTAGTTGGAGGATGGTTGTGGATGGGGGATGGTAGTGGATGGAGGATGGTATTGGATGGGGAATGGTAGTGGAGGGAGGATGGTAGTGGATGGGGGATGGTAGTGGATGGAGGATTATAGTGGAGGGAGGGTGGTAGTAGATGGAGGATGGTAGTGGAGGGAGGATGGTAATAGATGAAGGATGGTAGTGGAGGGAGGATGGAAGTAGATGGAGGATGATAGTGGAGGGAGGATGGTAGTGGATGGAGGATGGCAGTGGATGGAGGATGGAAGTAAAGGGTTGATGATAGTGGAGGAAGGCTGGTTGTGGAGGGAGAATCGTTGTAGATGGAGGATGGAAGTGGAGGGAGGATGCTGGTGGATCGAGGATGGTAGTGGAGGTAGAATGGTATTGGAGGGAGGATGGGAGTGGTGGGAGGATGGTAGTGGATGGGGGATGGCAGTGGAGGGAGGGTGGTAGTGGAGGGAGGATGGTAGTGGAGGGAGAATGGTAGTGGAGGGAGGATGGTAGTGGATAGAGAATGGTAGTGGAGGGAGGATGGTAGTGGAGGGAGGATGGTAGTGGAGGGAGGATGGTAATAGTTGGAGGATGGTAGTGGAGGGCGGATGGTAGTAGATGGAGGATGGTAGTGAATGGAGGATGGTAGTGGAGAGAGGATGGTAGTGGATGGTGGATGGTAGTGGTAGGGGAATGGTGGAGAGGGAGGATGGTAGTCGATGGGGAATGGTAGTGGTGGGAAGATGTTAGTGGAGGGAGGATGGTAGTAGATTGCAGATGGTAGTGGAGGCAGGATGGTAGTAGTTGGAGGATGGTAGTGGAGGGAGGATGGTAATAGATTGAGGATGGTAGTGGAGGGAGGATGGTAGTGTAGGGAGGATGTTAGTGGATGGAGGAAGGTAGTGGATGGGGAATGGTAGTGGAGGGAGGATGGTAGTGGATGGGGGATGGTAGTGGATGGGGGATGGTAGTGCAGGGAGGATGGAAGTGGATGGAGGATGGTAGTGGATGGTGGATGGTAGTGGATGGGGGATGGAAGTGGAGGGAGGATGGTAGTGGATGCGTGATGGTAGTGGATGGGGGATGGTAGTGGAGGGAGGATGGTAGTGGATGGGTGATGGTAGTGGAGGGAGGATGTTAGTGGAGGGAGGATGGTAGTGGATGGAAGATAATAGTGGATGGGGGATGGTAGTGGATAGTTGATGGTAGTGGAAGGAGGATGGTAGTGGATGGAGGATGGTAGTGGAGGGAGGATGGTAGTGGATGGGGGATGGTAGTGGAAGAGGATGGTAGTGTATGGGGGATGGTAGTGGATTGAGGGTGGTAGTGGAGGGAGGATGGTAGTGGATGTGGGATGGTAGTGGATGGAGGATGGTAGTGGAGGGAGAATGGTAGTGGATGGTGGGTGGTAGTGGAGGGAGAGTGGTAGTGGAGGGAGGTTGATAGTGCAGGGAGGATGGTAGTGGAGGGAGGATGATAGTGGATGGGGGAAGGTAGTGGATGGAGGATGATAGTGGATGGAAGGTGGTAGTGGATGGAGGATGGTAGTGGAGGGAGAATGGTAGTGGATGGAGGGTGGAAGTGGATGGGGGATGGTAGTGGAGGGAGGATGGTAGAGGATGGAGGATGGTAGTGGAGGGATGATGGTAGTGGATGGGGGATGGTAGTGGAGAAGGATGGTAGTGGATGGTGGATGGCAGTGGATGCGGGATGGAATTGGAGGGAGGATGTTAGTGGATGGGGGATGTTAGTGGATGGGGGATGATAGTGGAGGGAGGATGGTAGTGGATGGGGGATGGTACTGGATGGTGGATGGTAGTGGAGGGAGGATGGTAGTGGATGGGGGATGGTAGTGGTGGAGGATGGTAGTGGATGGGGGATGGTAGAGGATTGAGGATGGAAGTGGAGGGCGGAAGGTAGTGGATGGGGGATGGTAGTGGATGGACGGTGGTATTGGAGGGAGAGTGGTAGTGCAGGGAGAGTGATCATGCAGGGAGGATGGTAGTGGAGGGAGGATGGTATTGGATGTGGGATGGTAGTGGATGGAGTATGGTAGTGGATGGAGGATGGTAGTGGAGAGAGGATAGTAGTGGATGGAAGATAGTAGTGGAGGGAGGATGGTAGTAGATTGAGGATGGTAGTGGAGGCAGGATGGTAGTAGTTGGAGGATGGTAGTGGAGGGAGGATGGTAATAGATGGTGAATGGTAGTGGATGGCTTTTGGTAGTGGAGGCAGGATGGTAGTAGATGGAGGATGGTAGTGGAGGGAAGATGGTAGAAGATGGAGGTTGGTAGTGGAGGGAGGATGCTAGTAGATGGAGGATGTTAGTGGATGGGGGATGGTAGTGGATGGAGGATGGTAGTGGATGGAGAATGGTAGTGGAGGGAGGATGGTAGTGGATGGGGAATGGTAGTGGGGGGAGGATGGTCGTAGATGAAGGATGGTAGTGGATGGAGAATGGTAGTGGAGGGAGGATGGTAGTAGATGGAGGATGGTAGTGGAGGGAGGATGGTAGTAGATGGAGGATGGTAGCAGAGGGAGGCTGGTAGTAGATGGAGGATGGTAGTGGAGGGAGGATGGTAGTAGATGGAGGATGGTCACGGATGCTGGATGCTAGTGGAGGGAGGATGGTAGTGGATGGGAGATGGAAGTGGATGGAGGTTGATAGTGGAGGGAGGATGGTAGTAGATGGAGGATGGTAGTGTTGGGAGTATGGTAGTAAACGCAGGATGGGAGTGGAGGGAGGATGGTAGTTAATGGGAGATGGAAGTTGATGGAGGTTGGTAGTGGAGGGAGGATGGTAGTAGATGGAGGATGGTATTGGAGGGAGTATGGTAGTAAACGCAGGATGGGAGTGGAGGGAGGATGGTAGTAGATGGAGGATGGTAGTGGAGGGAGGATGGTAGTAGATGGAGGATGGTAGTTGATGGGGGATGGTAGTGGATTGAGGATGGTAGTGGCGGGAGGATGGTAGTAGATGGAGGATGATAGTGGATGGGGCATGATTTTGGAGGGAGGATTGTAGTGGATGGTGTATGGCAGTGGAGGGAGGATGGTAGTGGAGGGAGAATGGTAGTGGAGTGATGATGGTAGTAGTTGGAGGATGGTAGTGGAGGAAGGATGGTAGTGGATGGAGGATCGTAGTGGATGGGGAATGGAAGTGGAGGGAGAAAGGGAGTGGACGGGGAATGGTAGTGGAGGGAGCAAATGTAGAGTATGTGGGATGGTAGTCGATGGAGGATGGTTGTGGAGGGAGGATGGTAGTAGATGGAGGATGGTAGTGGAGGGAGGATGGTATTAGATGGAGGATTGTAGTGGATGGATGATGGTAGTAGATGGAGGATGGTAGTGGATCGGGGTTGGCAGTGGATGGTGGATGGTAGTGGATGGGTATTGGTAGTGGATGGAGAATGGTAGTGGATGGTGAATGGTAGGTGAGGGACGATGGTAGTAGATGGAGGATGGTAGTGGAGGGAGGATGGTAGTAGAAGGAGGATGGTAGTGGATGGATGATGGTATTAGATGGAGGATGGTAGTGGATGCGGGATGGTAGTGGATGGAATTTGGTACTGGAGGGCGGATGGTAGTGGAGGGAGGATGGTCTTGGATGGGGGATGGTAGTGGAGGGAGGATGGTAGTGGACAGGCATGGTAGTGGATGGAGGATTTTAGTGGATTGGTGATGGTAGAGGATGTAGGATGTTAATGGAGGGAGGACGGTAGTAGATGGAGGACGGTAGTGAGGGAGGATGGTGGTAGATGGAAGATGGTAGTGGAGGGAGGATGGTAGCAGATGGAGGATGGTAGTGGATGGGGATTGGTAGTGGATGGAGGATGGTAGTGGATGGGGAATGGTAGTGGAGGAAGGCTGGTCTTGGATGGGGGATGGTAGTGGATGGAGGATCGTAGTGGAGGGAGAATGGAATTAGATGGAGCATGGTAGTGGAGGGAGGATGGTAGTAGATGGAGAAAGGTAGTGGAGGGAGGATGGTAGTAGATGGAGGATGGGAGTAGATGGAGGATGGTAGTAGATGGAGGATGGTAGTGGATGGGGAATGGTAGTGGATGGACGATGGTAGTGCATGGGGAATGGTAGTGGACGTAGAAATGGTAGTGGATGGGGAATGGTAGTGGTGGGAGGAAGGTATAAGATGGATGATGGTAGTGGAGGGAGGATGGTAGTAGATGGGGAAAGCAAGTGGAGGGAGGATGGTAGTGGATGAGGAATGGTAGTGGATTGAGGATGATAGTTGAGGGAGGATGGTAGTAGACGGAGGATGGTAGTAGAGGGAGGATGGTAGTGGATGGGGAATGGTAGTGGAGGGAGGATTGTCGTGGATGGGGAAAGCAAGTGGAGGGAGGATGGTAGTGGATGAGGAATGGTAGTGGATTGAGGATGATAGTTGAGGGAGGATGGTAGTAGATGGAGGATGGTAGTGGAGGGAGGATGGTAGTAGATGGAGGATGGTAGTGGAGGGAGGATGATAGTAGAAGGAGGATGGTAGTGGAGGGAGGGTGGCAGTAGATGGAGGATGGTAGTTGATGGGGGATGGAAGTGGATGGAGGCTGGTAGTTGATGGGGAAAGGTAGTGGAGGGAGGATGTTAGTGGAAGGAGCATGTTCGTGGATGGGGGATTGAAGTGGCTGGAGGATGGTACTGGAGGGAGGATGGTAGTGGAGGGTGGAAGGTAGTGGAGGGATGATGGAATTAGTAGGAGAATGGTATTGGAGGGACGATGTTAGTTGATGGAGGAGGATGGTAGTGGAGGGAGGATGGTAGTAGAGGGAGGATGATAGTGGATTGAGGATGGTATTGGAGGGAGGATGGTAGTGGAGGGAGAATTGTAGGGAATGGGGGATGGTAGTGGAGGGAGGATGGCAGTAGAGGGAGGATGGTAGTGGATGGAGGATGGTAGTGGAGGGCCATTGGTAGTAGATGGAGGATGGTAGTGGATGAGGGATGGTTAGTGGATGGAGGATGGTAGTGGATGGGGAATGGTAGTGGAGGGAGGATTGTAGTGGATGGGGAATGCTAGTGGAGGGAGGATGGTAGTGGATGGGGGATGGAAGTGGATGGATGTTGGTAGTGGAGGGAGGATGGTTGTAGATGGAGGATGGTAGTGGAGGGAGGATGGTAGTAAACGCAGGATGGGAGTGGAGGGAGGATGGTAGTAGATGGAGGATGGTAGTGGAGGGAGGATGGTAGTAGATGGAGGAAGGTAGTTTATCGGTGATGGTAGTGGATGGAGGATGGTAGTGGTGGGAGGATGGTAGTAGACGGAGGATGATTGTGGATGGGGCATGGTAATGGATGGAGGATGGTAGTGGATGGTGGATAGTAGTGGAGGGAGGAAGGTAGTGGAGCGAGGATGGTAGTGGAGTGAGGATGGTAGTAGATGGAGGATGGTAGTGGAGGAAGAATGGCCATGGATGGAGGATCGTAGTGGATGCGGAATGGAAGTGGAGGGAGAATGGTAGTGGATGGGGAATGGTAGTGGAGGGAGCGAATGTAGTGTATGTGGGATGGTAGTGGATGGAGGATGGTAGTGGATGGATGATGGTAGTAGATGGAGGATGGTAGTAGAGGGAGGATAGTAGTAGATGGAGGATGGTAGTGGATGCGGGATGGTAGTGGATGGAGTTTGGTAGTGGAGGGCGGATGGTAGTGGAGGGAGGATGGTCTTGGATGGGGGATGGTAGTGGAGGGAAGATGGTAGTGGATGGAGGATGGTAGTGGATTGGTGATGGTAGAGGATGTAGGATGGTAATGGAGGGAGGATGGTAGTAGATGGCGGACGGTAGTGGAGGGAGGATGGTGGTAGATGGAAGATGGTAGTGTAGGGAGGATGGTAGCAGATGGAGGATGGTAGTGGATGGGGGATGGTAGTGGATGGAGGATGGTAGTGGATGGGGAATGGTAGTGGAGGGAAGCTGGTATAGGATGGGGGATGGAAGTGGATGGAGGATCGTAGTGGAGGGAGGATGGTATTAGATGGAGGATGGTAGTGGAGGGAGGATGGTAGTAGATGGAGGAAGGTAGTTTATCGGTGATGGTAGTGGATGGAGGATGGTAGTGGAGGGAGGATGGTAGTAAACGCAGGATGGGAGTGGAGGGAGGATGGTAGTAGATGGAGGATGGTAGTGGAGGGAGGATGGTAGTAGATGGAGGAAGGTAGTTTATCGGTGATGGTAGTGGATGGAGGATGGTAGTGGTGGGAGGATGGTAGTAGACGGAGGATGATTGTGGATGGGGCATGGTAATGGATGGAGGATGGTAGTGGATGGTGGATGGTAGTGGAGGGAGGAAGGTAGTGGAGCGAGGATGGTAGTGGAGTGAGGATGGTAGTAGATGGAGGATGGTAGTGGAGGAAGAATGGCCGTGGATGGAGGATCGTAGTGGATGGGGAATGGAAGTGGAGGGAGAATGGTAGTGGATGGGGAATGGTAGTGGAGGGAGCGAATGTAGTGTATGTGGGATGGTAGTGGATGGAGGATGGTAGTGGATGGATGATGGTAGTAGATGGAGGATGGTAGTAGAGGGAGGATAGTAGTAGATGGAGGATGGTAGTGGATGCGGGATGGTAGTGGATGGAGTTTGGTAGTGGAGGGCGGATGGTAGTGGAGGGAGGATGGTCTTGGATGGGGGATGGTAGTGGAGGGAAGATGGTAGTGGATGGAGGATGGTAGTGGATTGGTGATGGTAGAGGATGTAGGATGGTAATGGAGGGAGGATGGTAGTAGATGGCGGACGGTAGTGGAGGGAGGATGGTGGTAGATGGAAGATGGTAGTGTAGGGAGGATGGTAGCAGATGGAGGATGGTAGTGGATGGGGGATGGTAGTGGATGGAGGATGGTAGTGGATGGGGAATGGTAGTGGAGGGAGGCTGGTATAGGATGGGGGATGGAAGTGGATGGAGGATCGTAGTGGAGGGAGGATGGTATTAGATGGAGGATGGTAGTGGAGGGAGGATGGTAGTAGATGGAGGATGGTAGTGGAGGGAGGATGGTAGTAGATGGAGGATGGTAGTAGATGGAGGATGGTAGTGGAGGGAGGATGGTAGTAGATGGAGGATGGTAGTTTATGGGTGATGGTAGTGGATGGAGGATGGTAGTGGCGGGAGGATGGTAGTAGATGGAGGATGGTAGTGGAGGGCGGATGGTAGTAGATGGAGGATGGTAGTGGATGAGGGATGGTAGTGGATGGAGGATGGTAGTGGATGGGGAATGGTAGTGGAGGGAGGATTGTAGTGGATGGGGAATGGTAGTGGATGGGGGATGGTAGTGTATGGAGGATGGTAGTGGTGGAAGGATGGAAGCGGAGGGAGGATGGTCTTGGTTGGGGGATGGTAGTGGAGCGAGGATGGTAGTGGAGGGAGCATGTTAGTGGATCGGGGATGGTAGTGGATGGAAGATGGTAGTGGAGGGAGGATGGTTGTGGAGGGTGGATGGTAGTGGAGGGAGGATGGTACTGGAGGGAGGATGGTAGTGGAGGGAGGATGGTAGTAGATGGAGGATGGTAGTGGATGGAGGATGGTAGTGTAGGAGGAATGGTAGTGGAGGGAGAATGGGAGTGGATGGGGAATGGTAGTGGAGGGTGAGAATGTAGTGTATGGCGGATCGAAGTGGATGGATGATGGTAGTAGAGGGGGGATGGTAGTGGAGGAGGATGGTAGTAGCTGGAGGATGGTAGTGGAGGGAGGATGGTAGAAGAGGGAGGATGGTCGTGGAGGGATGATGGTAGTAGATGGAGTTTGTTAGTGGAGGGATGATGGTAGTAGATGGAGGATGGTAGTGGATGGGCGATGGTAGTGGATGGAGGATGGCAGTGGATGGGGAGTGGTAGTGGATGGAGAACGGTTCTGGATGGGGAATGGTATTGGAGGGAGGATGGTAGTAGATTGAGGATGTTAGTAAAGGTAGGATGGTAGTAGATGGAGGATGGTAGTGGAGGGAGGATGGTAGTAGATGGAGGACGGTAGTAGAGGGAGGATGGTAGTGGAGGGAGGATGGTCTTGGATGGGGGATGGTAGTGGAGGGAGGATGGTAATGGATGGGGGTTGGTAGTGGATTGAGGATGGTAGTGGAGGGGGGATGGAAGTGGTTGGAGGATGGTAATGGAGGGAGTATGGTAGTAGATGGAGGATGGTCGTGGAGGGAGGATGGTAGTAGATGGAGGATGGTAGAGGAGGGAGGATGGTAGTAGATGGAGGACGGTAGTGGAGGGAGGATGGTGGTAGATGGAAGATGGTAGTGGAGGGAGGATGGTAGCAGATGGAGGATGGTAGTGGATGGGGGATGGTAGTGGATGGAGGATGGTAGTGGATGGGGAATGGTAGTGGAGGGAGGCTGGTAGTAGATGGAGGATGGTAGAGGAGGGAGGATGGTAGTAGATGGAGGATGGTAGTTGAGGGAGGTTGGTAGTGGAATGGGGATGGTAGTGGAGGGAGGATGGTAGTGGATGGGGGATTGTAGTGGATGTGGGATGGTAGTAGATGGAGGATGGTAGTGGAGGGCACATGGTAGTGGTGGGAGAATGGTTGTAGAGGGAGAGTGGTAGTGGATGGCGGATGGTAGAGATTTGAGGATTCTAGTAGTGGCAGGATGGTAGTGGAGGGAGGATGGTAATTGATGGAGGATGGTAGTGGAGGGCGGATGGTAGTAGACGGAGGATGATAGTGGATGGAGGATGATAGTGGAGGGAGAATGGTAGTGGAGGAAGGATGGTAGGGAATGGGGGATAGTAGTGGAGGGAGGATGGTAGTAGAGGGAGGACGGTAGTGGATGGAGGATGGTAGTGGAGGGAGGATGGTAATTGATGGAGGATGGTATGGAGGGCGGATGGTAGTAGAGGGAGGATGGTAGTGGATGGAAGATGATAGTGGAGGGAGAATGGTAGTGGAGGGAGGATGGTAGGGAATGGGGGATAGTAGTGGAGGGAGGATGGTAGTAGAGGGAGGATGGTAGTGGATGGAGGATGGTAGTGGAGGGAGGATGGTAGTGGATGGGGAATGTTTGTGGCGGGAGGATTGTCATGGATGGGGAAATCTAGTGGAGGGAGGATGGTAGTAGATTGAGAATGGTAGTTGAGGGAGGATGGAAATGGATGGAGGATGGTAGTGGAGGGAGAATGGTAGTGGAGGGAGGATGGTAGGGAATGGGGGATGGTAGTGGAGAGAGGATGGTAGTAGAGGGAGGATGTTAGTGGATGGAGGATGGTAGTGGAGGGAGGATGGTAGTGGATGGGGAATGGTAGTGAATGAAGGATGGTAGTGGAGGGAGGATGGTAGTAGATGGAGGATGGTAGTGGAGGGAGGATGGTAGTAGATGGAGGATGGTAGTGGAGGGAGGATGGTAGTAGATGGAGGATGGTAGTGGAGGGAGGATGGTAGTAGAGGGAGGATGGAAGTTGATGGGGGATGGTAGTGGATGGAGGATGGTAGTTGATGGGGAAAGGTAGTGGAGGGAGGATGTTAGTGGATGGAGCATGTTAGTGGATGGGGGATTGTAGTGGATGGAGGATGGTGGTGGAGGGAGGATGGTATTGGAGGGTGGATGGCATTGGAGGGACGATGGTAGTAGTAGGAGGATGGTATTGGAGGGAGGATCTTAGTTGATGGAGATTGGTAGTGGCGGGAGGATGGTAGTAGAGGGAGGATGGTAGTGGATGGAGGACGGTAGTGGAGGGCGGATGGTAGTGGAGGGAGGATGGTAGGGAATGGGGGATGCTAGTGGAGGGAGGATGGTCATGGAGGGCGGATGGTAGTAGATAGAGGATGGTAGTGGATGAGGGATGGTAGTGGATGGAGGATGGTAGTGGAGGGAGGATGGTAGTAGATGGAGGATGGTAGTGGAGGGAGGATGGTAGTAGATGGAGGATGGTAGTAGAGGGAGGATGGTAGTAGATGGAGGATGGTAGTGGAGGGAGGATGGTAGTAGATGGAGGATGGTCACGGATGCTGGATGCTAGTCGAGGGAGGATGGTAGTGGATGGGAGATGGAAGTGGATGGAGGTTGGTAGTGGAGGGAGGATGGTAGTAGATGGAGGATGGTAGTGGATGGAGTATGGTAGAAAACGCAGGATGGGAGTGGAGGGAGGATGGTAGTAGATGGAGGATGGTAGTGGAGGGAGGATGTAGTGGAGGGAGGATGGTAGTTGATGGGGGATGGTAGTGGATGGAGGATGGTAGTGGCTGGAGGATGGAAGTAGATGGAGGATGAAAGTGGATGGGGCATGATATTGGAGGGAGGATGTTAGTGGATGGTGGATGGTAGTGGAGGGAGGATGGTAGTGGAGGGAGGATGGTAGTGGAGTGAGGATGGTAGTAGTTGGAGGATGGTAGTGGAGGAAGGATGGTAGTGGATTGAGGATCGTAGTGGATGGGGAATGGAAGTGGAGGGAGAAAGGGAGTGGATGGGGAATGGTAGTGGAGGGAGCGAATGTAGAGTATGTGGGATGGTAGTCGATGGAGGATGGTAGTGGAGGAAGGATGGTAGTAGATGGAGGATGGTAGTGGAGGGAGGATGGTATTAGATGGAGGATTGTAGTGGATGGATGATGGTAGTAGATGGAGGATGGTAGTGGATGGGAGTTGGTAGTGGATGGAGGATGGTAGTGGATGGGGAATGGTAGTGGATGGAGAATGGTAGTGGATGGTGAATGGTAGGTGAGGGACGATGGTAGTAGATGGAGGATGGTAGTGGAGGGAGGATGGTAGTAGAAGGAGGATGGTAGTGGATGGATGATGGTATTAGATGGAGGATGGTAGCAGATGGAGGATGGTAGTGGATGGGGGATGGTAGTGGATGGAGGATGGTAGTGGATGGGGAATGGTAGTGGAGGGAGGCCGGTATAGGATGGGGGATGGTAGTGGATGGAGGATCGTAGTGGAGGGAGGATGGAATTAGATGGAGCATGGTAGTGGAGGGAGGATGGTAGTAGATGGAGAATGGTAGTGGACGGAGGATGGTAGTAGATGGAGGATGGTAGTAGATGGAGGATTGTAGTAGATGGAGGATGGTAGTGGATGGGGAATGGTAGTGTTTGGAGGATGGTAGTGAATGGGGAATGGTAATGGATGTAGAAATGGTAGTGGATGGGGAATGGTAGTGGAGGGTGGAAGGTATTAGATGGATGATGGTAGTGGAGGGAGGATGGTAGTAGATGGGGAAAGCAAGTGGAGGGAGGATGGTAGTTGATGAGGAATGGTAGTGGATTGAGGATGATAGTTGAGGGAGGATGGTAGTAGATGGAGGATGGTAGTAGAGGGAGGATGGTAGTGGATGGGGAATGGTAGATGAGGGAGGATTGTCGTGGATGGGGAAAGCAAGTGGAGGGAGGATGGTAGTGGATGAGGAATGGTAGTGGATTGAGGATGATAGTTGAGGGAGGATGGTAGTAGATGGAGGATGGTAGTGGAGGGAGGATGGTAGTAGATGCAGGATGGTAGTGGAGGGAGGATGGTAGTAGATGGAGGATGGCAGTGGAGGGAGGATGGCAGTAGATGGAGGATGGTAGATGATGGGGGATGGTAGTGGATGGAGGATGGTAGTTGATGGGGAAAGGTAGTGGAGGGAGGATGTTTGTGGACGGAGCATGTTCGTGGGTGGGTGACTGAAGTGGATGGAGGATGGTAGTGGAGGGAGGATGGTAGTGGAGGGTGGATGGTAGTGGAGGGATGATGGAATTAGTAGGAGGATGGTATTGGAGGGAGGATGTTAGTTGATGGAGGATGGTAGTGGAGGGCGGATGGTAGTAGAGGGAGGATGATAGTGGATGGAGGATGGTATTGGAGGGAGGATGGTAGTGGAGGGAGAATTGTAGGGAATGGGGGATGGTAGTGGAGGGAGGATGGCAGTAGAGGGAGGATGGTAGTGGATGGAGGATGGTTTTGGAGGGGCGTTGGTAGTAGATGGAGGATGGTAGTGGATGAGGGATGGTAGTGGATGGAGGATGATAGTTGAGGGAGGATGGTAGTAGATGGAGGATGGTAGTAGAGGGAGGATGGTAGTGGAGGGGGAATGGTAATGGAGGGAGGATTGTCGTGGATTGGGAAAGCAAGTGGAGGGAGGATGGTAGTGGATGAGGAATGGTAGTGGATTGAGGATGATATTTGAGGGAGGATGGTAGTAGATGGAGGATGGTAGTGGAGGGAGGATGGTAGTAGATGCAGGATGGTAGTGGAGGGAGGATGGTAGTAGATGGAGGATGGCAGTGGAGGGAGGATGGCAGTAGATGGAGGATGGTAGATGATGGGGGATGGTAGTGGATGGAGGATGGTAGTTGATGGGGAAAGGTAGTGGAGGGAGGATGTTAGTGGAAGGAGCATGTTCGTGGATGGGTGACTGAAGTGGATGGAGGATGGTAGTGGAGGGAGGATGGTAGTGGAGGGTGGATGGTAGTGGAGGGATGATGGAATTAGTAGGAGGATGGTATTGGAAGGAGGATGTTAGTTGATGGAGGATGGTAGTGGAGGGAGGATGGTAGTAGAAGGAGGATGGTAGTGGATGGATGATGGTATTAGATGGAAGATGGTAGCAGATGGAGGATGGTAGTGGATGGGGGATGGTAGTGGATGGAGGATGGTAGTGGATGGGAAATGGTAGTGGAGGGAGGCCGGTATAGGATGGGGGATGGTAGAGGATGTAGGATGGTAATGGAGGGAGGATGGTAGTAGATGGCGGACGGTAGTGGAGGGAGGATGGTGGTAGATGGAAGATGGTAGTGTAGGGAGGATGGTAGCAGATGGAGGATGGTAGTGGATGGGGGATGGTAGTGGATGGAGGATGGTAGTGGATGGGGAATGGTAGTGGAGGGAGGCTGGTATAGGATGGGGGATGGAAGTGGATGGAGGATCGTAGTGGAGGGAGGATGGTATTAGATGGAGGATGGTAGTGGAGGGAGGATGGTAGTAGATGGAGGATGGTAGTGGAGGGAGGATGGTAGTAGATGGAGGATGGTAGTAGATGGAGGATGGTAGTGGAGGGAGGATGGTAGTAGATGGAGGATGGTAGTTTATGGGTGATGGTAGTGGATGGAGGATGGTAGTGGCGGGAGGATGGTAGTAGATGGAGGATGGTAGTGGAGGGCGGATAGTAGTAGATGGAGGATGGTAGTGGATGAGGGATGGTAGTGGATGGAGGATGGTAGTGGATGGGGAATGGTAGTGGAGGGAGGATTGTAGTGGATGGGGAATGGTAGTGGATGGGGGATGGTAGTGGATGGAGGATGGTAGTGGATGGGAAATGGTAGTGGAGGGAGGCCGGTATAGGATGGGGGATGGTAGAGGATGTAGGATGGTAATGGAGGGAGGATGGTAGTAGATGGCGGACGGTAGTGGAGGGAGGATGGTGGTAGATGGAAGATGGTAGTGTAGGGAGGATGGTAGCAGATGGAGGATGGTAGTGGATGGGGGATGGTAGTGGATGGAGGATGGTAGTGGATGGGGAATGGTAGTGGAGGGAGGCTGGTATAGGATGGGGGATGGAAGTGGATGGAGGATCGTAGTGGAGGGAGGATGGTATTAGATGGAGGATGGTAGTGGAGGGAGGATGGTAGTAGATGGAGGATGGTAGTGGAGGGAGGATGGTAGTAGATGGAGGATGGTAGTAGATGGAGGATGGTAGTGGAGGGAGGATGGTAGTAGATGGAGGATGGTAGTTTATGGGTGATGGTAGTGGATGGAGGATGGTAGTGGCGGGAGGATGGTAGTAGATGGAGGATGGTAGTGGAGGGCGGATAGTAGTAGATGGAGGATGGTAGTGGATGAGGGATGGTAGTGGATGGAGGATGGTAGTGGATGGGGAATGGTAGTGGAGGGAGGATTGTAGTGGATGGGGAATGGTAGTGGATGGGGGATGGTAGTGTATGGAGGATGGTAGTGGTGGAAGGATGGAAGCGGAGGGAGGATGGTCTTGGTTGGGGGATGGTAGTGGAGCGAGGATGGTAGTGGAGGGAGCATGTTAGTGGATCGGGGATGGTAGTGGATGGAGGATGGTAGTGGAGGGAGGATGGTTGTGGAGGGTGGATGGTAGTGGAGGGAGGATGGTACTGGAGGGAGGATGGTAGTGGAGGGAGGATGGTAGTAGATGGAGGATGGTAGTGGATGGAGGATGGTAGTGTAGGAGGAATGGTAGTGGAGGGAGAATGGGAGTGGATGGGGAATGGTAGTGGAGGGTGAGAATGTAGTGTATGGCGGATCGAAGTGGATGGATGATGGTAGTAGAGGGGGGATGGTAGTGGAGGAGGATGGTAGTAGCTGGAGGATGGTAGTGGAGGGAGGATGGTAGAAGAGGGAGGATGGTCGTGGAGGGATGATGGTAGTAGATGGAGTTTGTTAGTGGAGGGATGATGGTAGTAGATGGAGGATGGTAGTGGATGGGCGATGGTAGTGGATGGAGGATGGCAGTGGATGGGGAGTGGTAGTGGATGGAGAACGGTTCTGGATGGGGAATGGTATTGGAGGGAGGATGGTAGTAGATTGAGGATGTTAGTAAAGGTAGGATGGTAGTAGATGGAGGATGGTAGTGGAGGGAGGATGGTAGTAGATGGAGGACGGTAGTAGAGGGAGGATGGTAGTGGAGGGAGGATGGTCTTGGATGGGGGATGGTAGTGGAGGGAGGATGGTAATGGATGGGGGTTGGTAGTGGATTGAGGATGGTAGTGGAGGGGGGATGGAAGTGGTTGGAGGATGGTAATGGAGGGAGTATGGTAGTAGATGGAGGATGGTCGTGGAGGGAGGATGGTAGTAGATGGAGGATGGTAGAGGAGGGAGGATGGTAGTAGATGGAGGACGGTAGTGGAGGGAGGATGGTGGTAGATGGAAGATGGTAGTGGAGGGAGGATGGTAGCAGATGGAGGATGGTAGTGGATGGGGGATGGTAGTGGATGGAGGATGGTAGTGGATGGGGAATGGTAGTGGAGGGAGGCTGGTAGTAGATGGAGGATGGTAGAGGAGGGAGGATTGTAGTAGATGGAGGATGGTAGTTGAGGGAGGTTGGTAGTGGAATGGGGATGGTAGTGGAGGGAGGATGGTAGTGGATGGGGGATTGTAGTGGATGTGGGATGGTAGTAGATGGAGGATGGTAGTGGAGGGCACATGGTAGTGGTGGGAGAATGGTTGTAGAGGGAGAGTGGTAGTGGATGGCGGATGGTAGAGATTTGAGGATTCTAGTAGTGGCAGGATGGTAGTGGAGGGAGGATGGTAATTGATGGAGGATGGTAGTGGAGGGCGGATGGTAGTAGACGGAGGATGATAGTGGATGGAGGATGATAGTGGAGGGAGAATGGTAGTGGAGGAAGGATGGTAGGGAATGGGGGATAGTAGTGGAGGGAGGATGGTAGTAGAGGGAGGACGGTAGTGGATGGAGGATGGTAGTGGAGGGAGGATGGTAATTGATGGAGGATGGTATGGAGGGCGGATGGTAGTAGAGGGAGGATGGTAGTGGATGGAAGATGATAGTGGAGGGAGAATGGTAGTGGAGGGAGGATGGTAGGGAATGGGGGATAGTAGTGGAGGGAGGATGGTAGTAGAGGGAGGATGGTAGTGGATGGAGGATGGTACTGGAGGGAGGATGGTAGTGGATGGGGAATGTTTGTGGCGGGAGGATTGTCGTGGATGGGGAAATCTAGTGGAGGGAGGATGGTAGTAGATTGAGAATGGTAGTTGAGGGAGGATGGAAATGGATGGAGGATGGTAGTGGAGGGAGAATGGTAGTGGAGGGAGGATGGTAGGGAATGGGGGATGGTAGTGGAGAGAGGATGGTAGTAGAGGGAGGATGTTAGTGGATGGAGGATGGTAGTGGAGGGAGGATGGTAGTGGATGGGGAATGGTAGTGAATGAAGGATGGTAGTGGAGGGAGGATGGTAGTAGATGGAGGATGGTAGTGGAGGGAGGATGGTAGTAGATGGAGGATGGTAGTGGAGGGAGGATGGTAGTAGATGGAGGATGGTAGTGGAGGGAGGATGGTAGTAGAGGGAGGATGGAAGTTGATGGGGGATGGTAGTGGATGGAGGATGGTAGTTGATGGGGAAAGGTAGTGGAGGGAGAATGTTAGTGGACGGAGCATGTTAGTGGATGGGGGATTGTAGTGGATGGAGGATGGTAGTGGAGGGAGGATGGTATTGGAGGGTGGATGGCATTGGAGGGACGATGGTAGTAGTAGGAGGATGGTATTGGAGGGAGGATCTTAGTTAATGGAGATTGGTAGTGGCGGGAGGATGGTAGTAGAGGGAGGATGGTAGTGGATGGAGGACGGTAGTGGAGGGCGGATGGTAGTGGAGGGAGGATGGTAGGGAATGGGGGATGCTAGTGGAGGGAGGATGGTCGTGGAGGGCGGATGGTAGTAGATAGAGGATGGTAGTGGATGAGGGATGGTAGTGGATGGAGGATGATAGTGGAGGGAGGATGGTAGTAGATGGAGGATGGTAGTGGAGGGAGGATGGTAGTAGATGGAGGATGGTAGTAGAGGGAGGATGGTAGTAGATGGAGGATGGTAGTGGAGGGAGGATGGTAGTAGATGGAGGATGGTCACGGATGCTGGATGCTAGTCGAGGGAGGATGGTAGTGGATGGGAGATGGAAGTGGATGGAGGTTGGTAGTGGAGGGAGGATGGTAGTAGATGGAGGATGGTAGTGGAGGGAGTATGGTAGAAAACGCAGGATGGGAGTGGAGGGAGGATGGTAGTAGATGGAGGATGGTAGTGGATGGGGCATGATATTGGAGGGAGGATGTTAGTGGATGGTGGATGGTAGTGGAGGGAGGATGGTAGTGGAGGGAGGATGGTAGTGGAGTGAGGATGGTAGTAGTTGGAGGATGGTAGTGGAGGAAGGATGGTAGTGGATGGAGGATCGTAGTGGATGGGGAATGGAAGTGGAGGGAGAAAGGGAGTGGATGGGGAATGGTAGTGGAGGGAGCGAATGTAGAGTATGTGGGATGGTAGTCGATGGAGGATGGTAGTGGAGGGAGGATGGTAGTAGATGGAGGATGGTAGTGGAGGGAGGATGGTATTAGATGGAGGATTGTAGTGGATGGATGATGGTAGTAGATGGAGGATGGTAGTGGATGGGGGTTGGTAGTGGATGGAGGATGGTAGTGGATGGGGAATGGTAGTGGATGGAGAATGGTAGTGGATGGTGAATGGTAGGTGAGGGACGATGGTAGTAGATGGAGGATGGTAGTGGAGGGAGGATGGTAGTAGAAGGAGGATGGTAGTGGATGGATGATGGTATTAGATGGAGGATGGTAGCAGATGGAGGATGGTAGTGGATGGGGGATGGTAGTGGATGGAGGATGGTAGTGGATGGGGAATGGTAGTGGAGGGAGGCCGGTATAGGATGGGGGATGGTAGTGGATGGAGGATCGTAGTGGAGGGAGGATGGAATTAGATGGAGCATGGTAGTGGAGGGAGGATGGTAGTAGATGGAGAATGGTAGTGGACGGAGGATGGTAGTGGAGGGAGAATGGTAGTGGAGGGAGGATGGTAGGGAATGGGGGATGGTAGTGGATGGGGAATGGTAGCGGATGGAGGATGGTAGTGAATGGGGAATGGTAGTGGATGTAGAAATGGTAGTGGATGGGGAATGGTAGTGGAGGGAGGAAGGTATTAGATGGATGATGGTAGTGGAGGGAGGATGGTAGTAGATGGGGAAAGCAAGTGGAGGGAGGATGGTAGTGGATGAGGAATGGTAGTGGATTGAGGATGATAGTTGAGGGAGGATGGTAGTAGATGGAGGATGGTAGTAGAGGGAGGATGGTAGTGGATGGGGAATGGTAGTGGAGGGAGGATTGTCGTGGATGGGGAAAGCAAGTGGAGGGAGGATGGTAGTGGATGAGGAATGGTAGTGGATTGTGGATGATAGTTGAGGGAGGATGGTAGTAGATGGAGGATGGTAGTGGAGGGAGGATGGTAGTAGATGCAGGATGGTAGTGGAGGGAGGATGGTAGTAGATGGAGGATGGCAGTGGAGGGAGGATGGCAGTAGATGGAGGATGGTAGTAGATGGAGGATGGTAGTGGAGGAAGGATGACCGTGGATGGAGGATGGTAGTGGAGGAAGGATGGCCGTGGATGGAGGATCGTAGTGGATGGGGAATGGAAGTGGAGGGAGAATGGTAGTGTATGGGGAATGGTAGTGGAGGGAGAATGGTCGTGGAGTGAGAATGGTAGTGGATGGGGAATGGCAGTGGATGGAGGATTGCAGTGGACGGGGGATGGTAGTGGAGGGAGGATGGAAGTGGAGGGAGGATGGTAGTGGATGGGGGATGTCAATGGATGGAGGATGGTAGTGGAGGGAGAATGGTGGTGGATGGAGGGTGGCAGAGGAGGAAGGGTGGTAGTGGAGGGAGGGTGGTAGTGCAGGGAGGATGGTAGTGGAGGGAGGTTGGTAGTGGATGGGGGATGGTAGTGGATGGAGGATGGTAGTGGATGGAAGGTGGTAGTGGAGGGAGGATGGTGGTGGAGGGAGGATGGTAGTAGAAGGAAGATTGCAGTGGAGGGAGGATGGTAGTGGATGGAGAATGTTAGTGTATGGGGAATGGTAGTGGAGGGAGAATGGTCGTGGAGGGAGATTGGTAGTGGAAAGGGATGGTAGTGGATGGAGGATGTTAGTGGAGTGAGGATGGTAGTAGAAGGAAGATTGCAGTGGAGGGAGGATGGTAATAGATGAAGGAAGGTAGTAGAGGCAGGATGGTAGTAGATGGAGGATGGTTTGGAGGGTCGATGGTAGTAGATGGAGGATGGTGTTGGATGGTGGATGGTAGTGGATGGAGGATGGTAGCGGAGGGAGGATGGTAGTAGATGGAGGATGATAGTGGAGTGAGGATGTTATTAGAAGGAAGATTGCAGTGGAGGGAGGATGGTAATAGATGAAGGAAGGTAGTAGAGGCAGGATGGTAGTAGATGGAGGATGATAGTGGATTGAGGATGTTAGTAGAAGGAAGATTGCAGTGGAGGGAGGATGGTAATAGATGAAGGAAAGTGGTAGAGGCAGGATGGTAGTAGATGGAGGATGGTTTGGAGGGATGATGGTAGTAGATGGAGGATGGTGGTGGATGGTGGATGGTAGTGGATGGAGGGTGGTAGTGGAGGGAGGATGGTGGTAGATGGAGGATGGTAGTGGAGTGAGGATGGTAGTAGATTGAAGATGGTAGAAGATGGAGGATGGTTGTAGATGGAGGATGGTAGTGGACGGAGAATGGTAGTAGATGGAGGACGGTAGTGGATGGGGGCTGGTAGTGGAGGGAGGATGGTAGAGGAGGGAGCATGGTTGTGGATGGTGGATGGTAGTGCAGGGATGATGGTAGTGGAGCGAGTATGGTAGTGGAGGGAAGATGGTAGTAGATTGAGGATGGTAGTAGAGGGAGGATTGAAGTAGATGCAGGAGGGTAGTGGAGTGAGGATGATAGTAGAGGGAGGATAGTAGTGGAAGGAGGATGGTAGTGGATGGAGGATCGTAGTGGATGGGAAATCATAGTGGATGGAGAATGGTAGTGGATGGTGAATGGTAGTGGGGGAGAGAATGTAGTGCATGGGGGATGGTAGTGGATGGAGGATGGTAGTGGAGGGATGATGGTAGTAGATGTAGGATGGTAGTGGAGAGATGATGATTGGAGATGGAGGATGGTAGTGGAGGGATGATGGTTGTAGATGGAGGATGGTATTGGATGGGGGTTGTTACTGGATGGAGGAAAGTAGTGGATGGGGAATGGTAGTGGATGGAGAATGGTAGTGGATGGGGAATGGCAGTGGAGGGAGGATGGTAGTATATGGAGGATGGTAGTGGAGGGAGGATGGTAGTGGAAGGAGAATGTTACTGTATGGGGAATGGTAGTGGAGGGAGAATGGTCGTGGAGTGAGAATGGTAGTGGATGGGGAATGGCAGTGGACGGAGAATTGCAGTGGATGGGGGATGGTAGTGGAGGGAGGATGGAAGTGGAGGGAGGATGGTAGTGGATGGGGGATGTCCATGGATGGAGGATGGTAGTGGAGTGAGAATGGTAGTGGATGGATGGTGGCAGTGGAGGAAGGGTGGTAGTGGAGGGAGGGTGGTAGTGCAGGGAGGATGGTAGTGGAGGGAGGATGGTAGTGGATGGGGGATTGTAGTGGATGGAGGATGGTAGTGGATGGAAGGTGGTAGTGGAGGGAGGATGGTGGTGGAGGGAGGATGGTAGTGCATGGGGAATGGTAGTGGATGGAGGATGGTAGTGGAGGGAGGATAGTAGTGGATGGAGGATAGAAGTGGAGGGAGGATGGTAGTGGATGGAGGATGGTTGTGGAGGGAGGATGGTAATGGAGCGAGGATGGTATTGAATTGAGGAGGGAAGTGGATGGAGGATGTTAGTGGAGGGAGGATGGTAGTGGATGGAGGATGGTAGTGGAGTGAGGATGTTATTAGAAGGAAGATTGCAGTGGAGGGAGGATGGTAATAGATGAAGGAAGGTAGTAGAGGCAGGATGGTAGTAGATGGAGGATGATAGTGGAGTGAGGATGTTAGTAGAAGGAAGATTGCAGTGGAGGGAGGATGGTAATAGATGAAGGAAGGTAGTAGAGGCAGGATGGTAGTAGATGGAGGATGGTTTGGAGGGATGATGGTAGTAGATGGAGGATGGTGGTGGATGGTGGATGGTAGTGGATGGAGGGTGGTAGTGGAGGGAGGATGGTAGTAGATGGAGGATGGTAGTGGAGTGAGGATGGTAGTAGATTGAAGATGGTAGTAGATGGAGGATGGTTGTAGATGGAGGATGGTAGTGGAGGGAGGATGGGAGTAGATGGAGGACGGTAGTGGATGGGGGCTGGTAGTGGAGGGAGGATGGTAGAGGAGGGAGCATGGTTGTGGATGGTGGATGGTAGTGCAGGGATGATGGTAGTGGAGCAAGTATGGTAGTGGAGGGAAGATGGTAGTAGATTGAGGATGGTAGTAGAGGGAGGATTGAAGTAGATGCAGGATGGTAGTGGAGGGAGGATGATAGTAGAGGGAGGATAGTAGTGGAAGGAGGATGGTAGTGGATGGAGGATCGTAGTGGATGGGAAATCATAGTGGAGGGAGAATGGTAGTGGATGGTGAATGGTAGTGGGGGAGAGAATGTAGTGTATGGGGGATGGTAGTGGATGGAGGATGGTAGTGGAGGGATGATGGTAGTAGATGTAGGATGGTAGTGGAGGGATGATGATTGGAGATGGAGGATGGTAGTGGAGGGATGATGGTTGTAGATGGAGGATGGTATTGGATGGGGGTTGTTACTGGATGGAGGAATGTAGTGGATGGAGAATGGTCGTGGAGTGAGAATGGTAGTGGATGGGGAATGGCAGTGGACGGAGGATTGCAGTGGATGGGGGATGGTAGTGGAGGGAGGATGGAAGTGGAGGGAGGATGGTAGTGGATGGGGGATGTCAATGGATGGAGGATGGTAGTGGAGGGAGAATGGTAGTGGATTGATGGTGGCAGTGGAGGAAGGGTGGTAATGGAGGGAGGGTGGTAGTGCAGGGAGGATGGTAGTGGAGGGAGGATGGTAGTGGATGGGGGATGGTAGTGGATGGAGGATGGTAGTGGATGGAAGGTGGTAGTGGAGGGAGGATAGTAGTGGATGGAGGATAGAAGTGGAGGGAGGATGGTATTGGATTGAGGATGGTTGTGGAGGGTGGATGGTAATGGAGCGAGGATGGTATTGAATTGAGGAGGGAAGTGGATGGAGGATGTTAGTGGAGGGAGGATAGTAGTGGATGGAGGATGGTAGTGGAGGGAGGATGGTAGTTGGGGGAGGATGGTAGTGGAGGGAGGATGTTCATAGTTGTAGGATGGTTGTGGATGGAAGATGGTAGTGGAGGGAGGATGCTAGTGGAGGGAGGATGGTAGTGGAGGGAGGATAGTAGTGGAGGGACGATAGTAGTGGATGGAGGATGGTAGTGGAGTGAGAATTGTAGTGGATGGAGGATGGTATTGGAGGGAGGATGATACTGGATGGAGGAGGGAAGTAAATGGAGGATGATAGTGGAGGGATGATGGCAGTGGATGGAGGATGGTAGTGGAGGGATGATGGTAGTTGGGGGAGGATGGTAGTGGAGGGAGGATGGTAGATCGGGGAGGATAGTAGTGGTGGGGGATGGTATTGGATGGGGGATGGTAGTGGTTGGAGGATGGTAGTGGATGGGGGATGGTAGTGGAGGGAGGATGGTAGTGGAGGGAGGATGGTAGAGAAGGGAGAATGGTAGTGGAGGGAGGATGGTAGTGGATGGTGGATGGTAGTGGAGGGAGGATGGTAGTGGACGGAGGATGAAAGTGGAGGGAGGATGGTAGTAGTTGGAGGATGGTAGAGGAGGGAGGATGGTAGTGGAGGGAGGATGGCAGTGGAGGGAGGATGGTAGTAGATCGAGGATGGTAGTAGAGGGAGCATGGTAGTAGATGGAGGATGGTTTGGAGTGAGGATGGTAGTGGATGGTTGATGGTAGTGGATGGAGGATGGTAGTGGAGGGAGGATGGTAGTAGATTGACGATGGTAGTAGAGGGAGGATGGTAGTGGATGGGGGATGGTAGTGGAGGGAGGATGGTAATAGATGAAGGAAGGTAGTAGAGGCAGGATGGTAGTAGATGGAGGATGGTTTGGCGGAACGATGGTATTAGATGGAGGATGGTGGTGGATGGTGGATGGTAGTGCAGGGATGATGGTAGTGGAGTGAGTATGGTAGTGGAGGGATGATGGTAGTAGATTGAGGATGGTAGTAGAGGGAGGATTGAAGTAGATGCAGGATGGTAGTGGAGGGAGGATGATAGTAGAGGGAGGATAGTAGTGGAAGGAGGAAGGTAGTGGATGGAGGATCGTAGTGAATGGGAAATCATAGTGGAGGGAGAATGGTAGTGGATGGTGAATGGTAGTGGGGGGAGAGAATGTAGTGTATGGGGGATGGTAGTGGATGTGGGATGGTGGTGGGGGGAGGATGGTAGTGGATGGGGGATGGTACTGGATGGAGGATGGTAATGGAGGGAGGATGGTAGTAGATGGATGATGATAGTGGATGGGGAATGGTAGTGCATGGAGGGTGTAAGTGGTGGGAGGATGGTAGTGGAGGGAGGATTGTCTGGGATGGGGGATGGTAGTGGAGGCAGGATGGTAATGGTTGGGGGATGGTAGTGGATGGATGATGGTAGTGGAGGGGTATGGTAGTGGATGGAGGATGGTAAGGAGGGAGGATGGCATTAGATGTAGGATGGTAGTGGAGGTACAATGGTAGAAGATGGAGGATGGTAGTGGATGGGGAATGGTAGTGGAGGGTGAATGGTAGTGGATGGGGGATGGTAGTGGATGGAGGATTGTATTGGAGGGAGGATGGTAGTAGATGGAGGATGGTAGTGGAGGGAGGATGCTAGTAGATGGAGCATGGTAGTGGAGGGAGGATGTTAGTAGATGGAGGATGGTAGTGGCCGGAGAAAGGTAGTGGATGGAGGATGGTAGAGGAGGGAGAATGGTAGTGGAGGGAGGATGGAAGTGAATCGAGGATGGTAGTGGATGGGGGATGGTAGTGGAGGGTGGATGGTACTGCATGGGCATGGCAGTGGAGGGAGGATGGTAGTGGAGGGAAGATGGTAGAGAATGGAGAATGGTAGTGGAGGGAGGATGGTAGTGGATGGAGGATGGTAGTGGAGGGAGGATGGTAGCAGATGGAGGACGGAAGTGGATGGGGGATGGTAGTGGAGGGAGGATGTTAGTGGACGGAGCATGTTAGTCGATGGGGGATGGTAGTGGATGTTGGATGGTAGTGGAGGGAGCATGGTAGTGGATGGTGGATGGTAGTGCAGGGAGGATGGTAGTGGAGGGAGTATGGTAGTGGAGGGAGGATGGTAGTAGATGGAGGATGATAGTGGTGGGAGGATGTTTGTAGATGCACGATGGAAGTGGAGGGAGGATGGTAGTGGAGGGAGGAAAGTAGTGGAGGGAGGATGGTAGTGGATGGAGAATCGTAGTGGAAGGGGAATCGTATTGGACAGAGAATGCTAGTATATGGGGGATGGTAGTGGATGGAGGATGGTAGAGGAGGGATGATGGTAGTAGATGGAGGATGGTAGTGGATGGTGTTTGGTAGTGGATGGAGGAAGGTTGTGGTTGGGGAATGGTAGTGGATGGAGAATGGTATTGGATGTGCAATGGTAGTGGAGGGAGGATGATAGTCGATGGAGGATGGAAGTGGAGAGAGGATGGTAGTGGATGGGGAAATGTAGTTGAGGGAGGATAGTAGGGGATGGGGTATGGTAGTAGAGGATGGATGGTAGTAGATGGTGGATGGTAGTGGATGGAGGATGTTAGTGGAGTGAGGATGGTAGTACATGGAGGATGGCAGTGGAGGGAGGATGGTAGTAGATGGAGGATGGTTTGGAGTGACGATGGTAGTAGATGGAGGATGGTGGTGGAGGGAGGATGGTAGTAGATGGAGGATGGAAGTGGAGGGAGGATGGAATTAGACTGAGGATGGTAGTAGAGGGAGGATGGTAGTAGATGGAGGATGGCAGTGGAGGGAGGATGGTTGTACTTGGAGGACGTTTGTGGATGGGGGATGGTAGTGGAGGGAGAATGATAGTGGAGGGAGAATGTTAGTCGATGCGGGATGGTACTGGATGGAGGATGGTAGTGGAGGGAGCATGGTAGTGGATGGTGGATGGTAGTGCAGGGAGGATGGTAGTGGATGGGGGATGGTATTGGATGGAGGATGTTAGTGGAGTGAGGATGGTAGTAGAAGGAAGATTGCAGTGGAGGGAGGATGGTAATAGATGAAGGAAGGTAGTAGAGGCAGGATGGTAGTAGATGGAGGATGGTTAGGCGGAACAATGGTATTAGATGGAGGATGGTGGTGGATGGTGGATGGTAGTGCAGGGATGATGGTAGTGGAGTGAGTATGGTAGTGGAGGGATGATGGTAGTAGATTGAGGATGGTAGTAGAGGGAGGATTGAAGTAGATGCAGGATGGTAGTGGAGGGAGGATGATAGTAGAGGGAGGATAGTAGTGGAAGGAGGAAGGTAGTGGATGGAGGATCGTAGTGGATGGGAAATCATAGTGGAGGGAGAATGGTAGTGGATGGTGAATGGTAGTGGGGGGAGAGAATGTAGTGTATGGGGGATGGTAGTGGATGTGGGATGGTGGTGGGGGGAGGATGGTAGTGGATGGGGGATGGTACTGGATGGAGGATGGTAATGGAGGGAGGATGGTAGTAGATGGATGATGATAGTGGATGGGGAATGGTAGTGCATGGAGGGTGTAAGTGGTGGGAGGATGGTAGTGGAGGGAGGATTGTCTGGGATGGGGGATGGTAGTGGAGGCAGGATGGTAATGGTTGGGGGATGGTAGTGGATGGATGATGGTAGTGGAGGGGTATGGTAGTGGATGGAGGATGGTAAGGAGGGAGGATGGCATTAGATGTAGGATGGTAGTGGAGGTACAATGGTAGAAGATGGAGGATGGTAGTGGATGGGGAATGGTAGTGGAGGGTGAATGGTAGTGGATGGGGGATGGTAGTGGATGGAGGATTGTATTGGAGGGAGGATGGTAGTAGATGGAGGATGGTAGTGGAGGGAGGATGCTAGTAGATGGAGCATGGTAGTGGAGGGAGGATGTTAGTAGATGGAGGATGGTAGTGGCCGGAGAAAGGTAGTGGATGGAGGATGGTAGTGGAGGGAGAATGGTAGTGGAGGGAGGATGGAAGTGAATCGAGGATGGTAGTGGATGGGGGATGGTAGTGGAGGGTGGATGGTACTGCATGGGCATGGCAGTGGAGGGAGGATGGTAGTGGAGGGAAGATGGTAGAGAATGGAGAATGGTAGTGGAGGGAGAATGGTAGTCGATGGAGGATGGTAGTTGAGGGAGGATGGTAGTGGACGGAGGATGGAAGTGGAGGGAGGATGGTAGTAGATGGAGGATGGTAGTAGAGGGAGGATGGTATTAGATGGACGATGGTTTGGAGTGAGGATGGAAGTGGATAGTTGATGGTAGTGGATGGAGGATGGTAGTGGAGGGAGGATGGGAGGAGATGGAGGATGGTAGTAGAGGGAGGATGGTAGAAGATTGACGATGGTAGTAGAGGGAGGATGGTAGTGGATGGGGGATGGTAGTGCAGGGAGGATGGTAGTGGAGGGAGTATGATAGTGGAGGGAGGATGGTAGTAAATGGAGGATGGTAGTGGAGGGAGGATGGTAGTAGATGCACGATGGACGTGGAGGGAGGATGGTAGTGGAGGGAGGATAGTAGAGGAGGGAAGATGGTAGTGGATCGAGGATTGTAGTGGATGGGGAATCGTAGTGGACGGAGAATGGTAGTGTATGGGGGATGGTAGTGGATGGAGAATGGTAGTGGAGGGATGATCGTAGTAGATGGAGGATGGTAGTGGATGGGGTTTGGTAGTAGATGGAGGAAGGTTGTGGTTGGGGAATGGTAGTGGATGGAGAATGGTATTGGATGTGCAATGGTAGTGGAGGGAGAATGATAGTAGATGGAGGATGGAAGTGGAGGGAGGATGGTAGTGGATGGGGAAATGTAGTTGAGGGAGGATGGCAGGGGATGGGGTATGGTAGTGGAGGAAGGATGGTAGTCGATGGTAGATGGTAGTGGATGGAGGATGTTAGTGGAGTGAGGATGGTAGTAGATGGAGGATGGCAGTGGAGGGTGATTGGTAGTAGATGGAGGATGGTTTGGAGTTACGATGGTAGTAGATGGAGGATGGTGGTGGATGGTGGATGGTAGTGGATGGAGGATGGTAATGGAGGGAGGATGGTAGTAGATGGAGGATGGTAGTGGAGGGAGGATGGAATTAGGCTGAGGATGGTAGTAGAGGGAGGATGGTAGTAGATGGAGGATGGTAGTGGAGGGAGGATGGTTGTACTTGGAGGACGTTTGTGGATGGGGGATGTTAGTGGAGGGAGGATGTGAGTGGAGGGAGAAGGTTAGTGGATGCGGGATGGTAGTGGATGGAGGATGGTAGTGGAGGGAGCATGGTAGTGGATGGTGGATGGTAGTGCAGGGAGGATGGTAGTGGATGGGGAATGGAAGTGGATGGAGGAAGTTAGTGGAGTGAGGATGGTAGTAGAAGGAAGATTGCAGTGGAGGGAGGATGGTAATAGATGAAGGAAGGTTGTAGAGGCAGGATGGTAGTAGATGGAGGATGGTTTGGAGGGGCGATGCTAGTAGATGGAGGATGGTGGTGGATGGTGGATGGTAGTGGAAGGAGGATGGTAGTGGAGGGAGGATGGTAGTAGATGGAGGATGGTAGTGGAGTGAGGATGGTAGTAGATTGAGGATGGTAAGAGAGGGAGGATGGTTGTAGATGGAGGATGGTAGTGGACGGAGGATGGTAATAGATGGAGGACGGTAGTGGATGGGGGCTGGTAGTGGAGGGAGTATGGTAGTGGAGGGAAGATGGTAGGAGATTGAGGATGGTAGTAGAGGGAGGATTGAAGTAGATGCAGGATGGTAGTGGAGGGAGGATGATAGTAGAGGGAAGATAGTAGTGGAAGGAGGAAGGTAGTGGATGGAGGATCGCAGTGGATGGGAAATCATAGTGGAGGGAGAATGGTAGTGGATGGTGAATGGTAGTGGGGGGAGAGAATGTAGTGTATGGGGCTGGGTAGTGGATGGATGATGGTAGTAGATGTAGGATGGTAGTGGAGGGATGATGATTGGAGATGGAGGATGGTAGTGGAGGGATGATGGTAGTAGATGGAGGATGGTATTGGATGGGGGTTGTTAGTGGATGGAGGAATGTAGTGGATAGGGAATGGTAGTGGATGGAGAATGGTAGTGGAATGGGAATGGTAGTGGAGGGAGGATGGTAGTAGATGGAGGATGGTAGTGGAGGGAGGATGGTAGTGGAAGGAGAATGTTAGTGTATGGGGAATGGAAGTGGAGGGAGAATGGTTGTGGAGGGAGAATGGTAGTGGATGGGGGATGGTAGTGGATGGAGGATGTTAGTGGAGTGAGGATGGTAGTAGAAGGAAGATTGCAGTGGAGGGAGGTTGGTAATAGATGAAGGAAGGTAGTAGAGGCATGATGGTAGTAGATGGAGGATGGTTTGGAGGGTCGATGGTATTAGATGGAGGATGGTGGTTGATGGTGGATGGTAGTGGATGGAGGATGGTAGTGGAGGGAGGATGGTAGTAGATTGAAGATGGTAGTAGACGGAGGATGGTGGTAGATGGAGGATGGTAGTGGACGGAGGATGGTAGTAGATGGAGGACGGTAGTGGATGGGGGCAGGTAGTCGAGGGAGGATGGTAGAGGAGGGAGCATGGTTGTGGATGGTGGATGGTAGTGCAGGGATGATGGTAGTGGAGGGAGTATGGTAGTGGAGGGAAGATGGTAGTAGATTGAGGATGGTAGTGGAGGGAGGATGATAGTAGAGGGATGATAGTAGTGGAAGGTGGATGGTAGTGGATGGAGGATCGCAGTGGATGGGAAATCATAGTGGAGGGAGAATGGTAGTGGATGGTGAATGGTAGTGGGGGGAGAGAATGTAGTGTATGGGGGATGGAAGTGGATGGAGGATGGTAGTGGAGGGATGATGGTAGTAGATGTAGGATGGTAGTGGAGGGATGATGATTGGAGATGGAGGATGGTAGTGGAGGGATGATGGTAGTAGATGGAGGATGGTATTGGATGGGGGTTGTAACTGGATGGAGGAATGTAGTGGATGGGGAATGGTAGTGGATGGAGAATGGTAGTGGACGGAGAATTGCAGTGGATGGGGGATGGTAGTGCAGGGAGGATGGTAGTGGAGGGAAGATGGTAGTGGATGGGGGATGGTAGTGGATGGAGGATGGTAGTGGATGGAAGGTTTTAGTGGAGGGAGGATGGTGGTGCAGGGAGGATGGTAGTGCATGGGGAATGGTAGTGGATGGAGGATGGTAGTGGAGGGAGGATAGTAGTGGATGGAGGATAGAAGTGGAGGGAGGATGGTAGTGGATGGAGGATGTTTGTGGAGGGGGGATGGTAATGGAGCGAGGATGGTAGTGAATTGAGGCGGGAAGTGGATGGAGGATGTTAGTGGAGGGAGGATGGTAGTGGATGGAGGATGGTAGTGGAGGGAGGACGGTAGTTGGGGGAGGATGGTAGTGGAGGGAGGATGTTCGTAGATGGAGGATCGTTGTGGAAGGAGGATGGTAGTGGAGGGAGGATGGTAGTGGAGGGAGGATGGCAGTGGAGGGAGGATCGTAGTGGATGGAGGATGGTAGTGGAGTGAGAATTGTAGTGGATGGAGGATGGTATTGTAGGGAGGATGTTACTGGATGGAGGAGGGAAGTAAATGGAGGATGTTAGTGGAGGGATGATGGTAGTGGATGGAGGATGGTAGTGGAGGGATGATGGTAGTTGTGGGAGGATGGTAGTGGAGGGAGGATGGTAGATCGGGGAGGATGGTAGTGGATGGGGGATGGTATTGGATGGGGGATGGTAGCGGTTGGAGGATGGTAGTGGATGGGGGATGGTAGTGGGGGGGAGGATGGTAGTGGATGGGGGATGGTACTGGATGGAGAATGGTAATGGAGGGAGGATGGTAGTAGATGGATGATGATAGTGGATGAGGGATGCTAGTGGATGGAGGTTGTTAGTGGAGGGATGATGGTAGTGGAGGGAGGATTGTCTGGGATGGGGGATGGTGGTGGAGGCAGGATGGTAATGGTTGGGGGATGGCAGTGAATGGATGAAGGTATTGGAGGGGGATGGTTGTGGATGGAGGATGGTAAGGAGGGAGGATAGTATTAGATGTAGGATGGTAGTGGAGGGACAATGGTAGTAGATGGAGGATGGTAGTGGATGGGGAATGGTAGTGGAGGGAGGATGGTAGTGGATGGGGGATGGTAGTGGATGGAGGATTGTAGTGGAGGGAGGATGGTAGTAGATGGAGGATGGTAGTGGAGGGAGGATGCAAGTAGATGGAGGATGGTAGTGGAGGGTGGATGTTAGTAGATGGAGGATGGTAGTGGCGGGAGAATGGTAGTGGATTGAGGATGGTAGTCTAGGGATGATGGTAGTAGATGGAGGATGGTAGTGGATGGGGTTTGGTAGTGGATGGAGGAAGGTTGAGGTTGGGGAATGGTAGTGGATGGAGAATGGTATTGGATGTGCAATGGTAGTGGAGGGAGGATGATAGTAGATGGAGGATGGAGTGGAGGGATGATGGTATTGGATGGGGAAATGTAGTTGAGGGAGGATGGTAGGGGATGGGGTATGGTAGTGGAGGAAGGATGGTAGTGGATGGTGGATGTTAGTGGATGGAGCATGTTAGTGGAGTGAGAATGGTAGTAGATGGACGATGGCAGTGGAGGGAGGATGGTAGTAGATGGAGGATGGTTTGGAGTGACGATGGTAGTAGATGGAGGATGGTGGTGGATGGTGGATGGTAGTGGATGGAGGATGGTAGTGGAGGGAGGATGGTAGTACTTGGAGGACGTTTGTGGATGGAGGATGGTAGTGGAGGGAGGATGGAATTAGACTGAGGATGGTAGTAGAGGGAGGATGGTAGCAGATGGAGGATGGTAGTGGAGGGAGGATGGTAGGGGATGGGGTATGGTAGTGGAGGAAGGATGGTAGTGGATGGTGGATGTTAGTGGATGGCGCATGTAAGTGGAGTGAGGATGGTAGTAGATGGAAGATGGCAGTGGAGGGAGGATGGTAGTAGTTGGAGGATGGTTTGGACTGAGGATGGTAGTAGATGGAGGATGGTGGTGGATGGTGGATGGTAGTGGATGGAGGATGGTAGTGGAGGGAGGATGGTAGTACTTGGAGGACGTTTGTGGATGGAGGATGGTAGTGGATGGAGGATGGAATTAGACTGAGGACGGTAGTAGAGGGAGGATGGTAGTAGATGGAGGATGGTAGTGGAGGGAGGATGGTAGTACTTGGAGGACGTTTTTGGATGGGGGATGGTAGTGGAGGGAGCATGGTAGTGGATGGTGGATGGTAGTGCAGGGAGGATGGTAGTGGATGGGGGATGGTAGTGGATGGAGGATGTTAGTGGAGTGAGGATGGTAGTAGACGGAAGATTGCAGTGGAGGGAGGATGGTAATAGATGAAGGAAGGTAGTAGAGGCAGGATGGTAGTAGATGGAGGATGGTTTGGAGGGACGATGGTATTAGATGGAGGATGGTGGTGGATGGTGGATGGTAGTGGATGGAGGATGGTAGTGGAGGGAGGATGGTAGTAGATGGAGGACGGTAGTGGAGTGAGGATGGTAGTAGATTGAGGATGGTAGTAGAGGGAGGATGGTTGTAGATGGAGGATGGTAGTGGAGGGAGGATGGAAGTAGATGGAGTATGGTAGCGGATGGGGGCTTGTAATGGAGGGAGGATGGTAGTGGATGGGGGATGGTAGTGGATGGAGGATTGTAGTGGAGGGAGGATGGTAGTAGATGGAGGATGGTAGTGGAGGGAGGATGCTAGTAGATGGAGGATGGTAGTGGAGGGTGGATGTTAGTAGATGGAGGATGGTAGTGGCGGGAGCATGATAGTGGATTGAGAATGGTAGTCTAGGGATGATGGTAGTAGATGGAGGATGGTAGTGGATGGGGTTTGGTAGTGGATGGAGGAAGGTTGAGGTTGGGGAATGGTAGTGGATGGAGAATGGTATTGGATGTGCAATGGTAGTGGAGGGAGGATGATAGTAGATGGAGGATGGAATGGAGGGAGGATGGTATTGGATGGGGAAATGTAGTTGAGGGAGGATGGTAGGGGATGGGGTATGGTAGTGGAGGAAGGATGGTAGTGGATGGTGGATGTTAGTGGATGGAGCATGTTAGTGGAGTGAGGATGGTAGTAGATGGAGGATGGCAGTGGAGGGAGGATGGTAGTAGATGGAGGATGGTTTGGAGTGACGATGGTAGTAGATGGAGGATGGTGGTGGATGGTGGATGATAGTGGATGGAGGATGGTAGTGGAGGGAGGATGGTAGTACTTGGAGGACGTTTGTGGATGGAGGATGGTAGTGGAGGGAGGATGGAATTAGACTGAGGATGGTAGTAGAGGGAGGATGGTAGTAGATGGAGGATGGTAGTGGAGGGCGGATGGTAGGGGATGCGGTATGGTAGTGGAGGAAAGATGGTAGTGGATGGTGGATGTTAGTGGATGGAGCATGTTAGTGGAGTGAGGATGGCAGTAGATGGAAGATGGCAGTGGAGGGAGGATGGTAGTAGATGGAGGATGGTTTGGAGTGACGATGGTAGTAGATGGAGGATGGTGGTGGATGGTGGATGGTAGTGGATGGAGAATGGTAGTGGAGGGAGGATGGTAGTACTTGGAGGACGTTTGTGGATGGAGGATGGTAGTGGAGGGAGGATGGAATTAGACTGAGGATGGTAGTAGAGGGAGGATGGTAGTAGATGGAGGATGGTAGTGGAGGGAGGATGGTAGTACTTGGAGGACGTTTTTGGATGGGGGATGGTAGTGGAGGGAGCATGGTATTGGATGGTGGATGGTAGTGCAGGGAGGATGGTAGTGGATGGGGGATGGTAGTGGATGGAGGATGTTAGTGGAGTGAGGATGGTAGTAGACGGAAGATTGCAGTGGAGGGAGGATGGTAATAGATGAAGGAAGGTAGTAGAGGCAGGATGGTAGTAGATGGAGGATGGTTTGGAGGGACGATTGTATTAGATGGAGGATGGTGGTGGATGGTGGATGGTAGTGGATGGAGGATGGTAGTGGAGGGAGGATGGTAGTAGTTGGAGGACGGTAGTGGAGTGAGGATGGTAGTAGATTGAGGATGGTAGTAGAGGGAGGATGGTTGTAGATGGAGGATGGTAGTGGAGGGAGGATGGTAGTAGATGGAGGACGGTAGCGGATGGGAGCTTGTAGTGGAGGGAGGATGGTAGTGGATGGGGGATGGTAGTGGATGGAGGATTGTAGTGGAGGGAGGATGGTAGTAGATGGAGGATGGTAGTGGAGGGAGGATGCTAGTCGATGGCGGATGGTAGTGGAGGGTGGATGTTAGTAGATGGAGGATGGTAGTGGCGGGAGAATGGTATTGGATTGAGAATGGTAGTCTCGGGATGATGGTAGAAGATGGAGGATGGTAGTGGATGGGGTTTGGTAGTGGATGGAGGAAGGTTGAGGTTGGGGAATGGTAGTGGATGGAGAATGGTATTGGATGTGCAATGGTAGTGGAGGGAGGATGATAGTAGATGGAGGATGGAGTGGATGGAGGATGGTATTGGATGGGGAAATGTAGTTGAGGGAGGATGGTAGGGGATGGGGTATGGTAGTGGAGGAAGGATGGTAGTGGATGGAGGATGGCAGTGGAGGGAGGATGGTAGTAGATGGAGGATGGTTTGGAGTGACGATGGTAGTAGATGGAGGATGGTGGTGGATGGTGGATGGTAGTGGATGGAGGATGGTAGTGGAGGGAGGATGGTAGTACTTGGAGGACGTTTGTGGATGGAGGATGGTAGTGGAGGGAGGATGGAATTAGACTGAGGATGGTAGTAGAGGGAGGATGGTAGCAGATGGAGGATGGTAGTGGAGGGAGGATGGTAGGGGATGGGGTATGGTAGTGGAGGAAGGATGGTAGTGGATGGTGGATGTTAGTGGATGGCGCATGTAAGTGGAGTGAGGATGGTAGTATTAGGAAGATGGCAGTGGAGGGAGGATGGTAGTAGTTGGAGGATGGTTTGGACTGAGGATGGTAGTAGATGGAGGATGGTGGTGGATGGTGGATGGTAGTGGATGGAGGATGGTAGTGGAGGGAGGATGGTAGTACTTGGAGGACGTTTGTGGATGGAGGATGGTAGTGGATGGAGGATGGAATTAGACTGAGGACGGTAGTAGAGGGAGGATGGTAGTAGATGGAGGATGGTAGTGGAGGGAGGATGGTAGTACTTGGAGGACGTTTTTGGATGGGGGATGGTAGTGGAGGGAGCATGGTAGTGGATGGTGGATGGTAGTGCAGGGAGGATGGTAGTGGATGGGGGATGGTAGTGGATGGAGGATGTTAGTGGAGTGAGGATGGTAGTAGACGGAAGATTGCAGTGGAGGGAGGATGGTAATAGATGAAGGAAGGTAGTAGAGGCAGGATGGTAGTAGATGGAGGATGGTTTGGAGGGACGATGGTATTAGATGGAGGATGGTGGTGGATGGTGGATGGTAGTGGATGGAGGATGGTAGTGGAGGGAGGATGGTAGTAGATGGAGGACGGTAGTGGAGTGAGGATGGTAGTAGATTGAGGATGGTAGTAGAGGGAGGATGGTTGTAGATGGAGGATGGTAGTGGAGGGAGGATGGAAGTAGATGGAGTATGGTAGCGGATGGGGGCTTGTAATGGAGGGAGGATGGTAGTGGATGGGGGATGGTAGTGGATGGAGGATTGTAGTGGAGGGAGGATGGTAGTAGATGGAGGATGGTAGTGGAGGGAGGATGCTAGTAGATGGAGGATGGTAGTGGAGGGTGGATGTTAGTAGATGGAGGATGGTAGTGGCGGGAGCATGATAGTGGATTGAGAATGGTAGTCTAGGGATGATGGTAGTAGATGGAGGATGGTAGTGGATGGGGTTTGGTAGTGGATGGAGGAAGGTTGAGGTTGGGGAATGGTAGTGGATGGAGAATGGTATTGGATGTGCAATGGTAGTGGAGGGAGGATGATAGTAGATGGAGGATGGAATGGAGGGAGGATGGTATTGGATGGGGAAATGTAGTTGAGGGAGGATGGTAGGGGATGGGGTATGGTAGTGGAGGAAGGATGGTAGTGGATGGTGGATGTTAGTGGATGGAGCATGTTAGTGGAGTGAGGATGGTAGTAGATGGAGGATGGCAGTGGAGGGAGGATGGTAGTAGATGGAGGATGGTTTGGAGTGACGATGGTAGTAGATGGAGGATGGTGGTGGATGGTGGATGATAGTGGATGGAGGATGGTAGTGGAGGGAGGATGGTAGTACTTGGAGGACGTTTGTGGATGGAGGATGGTAGTGGAGTGAGGATGGAATTAGACTGAGGATGGTAGTAGAGGGAGGATGGTAGTAGATGGAGGATGGTAGTGGAGGGAGGATGGTAGGGGATGGGGTATGGTAGTGGAGGAATGATGGTAGTGGATGGTGGATGTTAGTGGATGGAGCATGTTAGTGGAGTGAGGATGGCAGTAGATGGAAGATGGCAGTGGAGGGAGGATGGTAGTAGATGGAGGATGGTTTGGAGTGACGATGGTAGTAGATGGAGGATGGTGGTGGATGGTGGATGGTAGTGGATGGAGAATGGTAGTGGAGGGAGGATGGTAGTACTTGGAGGACGTTTGTGGATGGAGGATGGTAGTGGAGGGAGGATGGAATTAGACTGAGGATGGTAGTAGAGGGAGGATGGTAGTAGATGGAGGATGGTAGTGGAGGGAGGATGGTAGTACTTGGAGGACGTTTTTGGATGGGGGATGGTAGTGGAGGGAGCATGGTAGTGGATGGTGGATGGTAGTGCAGGGAGGATGGTAGTGGATGGGGGATGGTAGTGGATGGAGGATGTTAGTGGAGTGAGGATGGTAGTAGACGGAAGATTGCAGTTGAGGGAGGATGGTAATAGATGAAGGAAGGTAGTAGAGGCAGGATGGTAGTAGATGGAGGATGGTTTGGAGGGACGATTGTATTAGATGGAGGATGGTGGTGGATGGTGGATGGTAGTGGATGGAGGATGGTAGTGGAGGGAGGATGGTAGTAGTTGGAGGACGGTAGTGGAGTGAGGATGGTAGTAGATTGAGGATGGTAGTAGAGGGAGGATGGTTGTAGATGGAGGATGGTAGTGGAGGGAGGATGGTAGTAGATGGAGGATGGTAGCGGATGGGAGCTTGTAGTGGAGGGAGGATGGTAGTGGATGGGGGATGGTAGTGGATGGAGGATTGTAGTGGAGGGAGGATGGTAGTAGATGGAGGATGGTAGTGGAGGGAGGATGCTAGTCGATGGCGGATGGTAGTGGAGGGTGGATGTTAGTAGATGGAGGATGGTAGTGGCGGGAGAATGGTATTGGATTGAGAATGGTAGTCTCGGGATGATGGTAGAAGATGGAGGATGGTAGTGGATGGGGTTTGGTAGTGTATGGAGGAAGGTTGAGGTTGGGGAATGGTAGTGGATGGAGAATGGTATTGGATGTGCAATGGTAGTGGAGGGAGGATGATAGTAGATGGAGGATGGAGTGGATGGAGGATGGTATTGGATGGGGAAATGTAGTTGAGGGAGGATGGTAGGGGATGGGGTATGGTAGTGGAGGAAGGATGGTAGTGGATGGTGGATGTTAGTGGATGGAGCATGTTAGTGGAGTGAGGATGGTAGTAGATGGAGGATGGCAGTGGAGGGAGGATGGTAGTAGATGGAGGATGGTTTGGAGTGACGATGGTAGTAGATGGAGGATGGTGGTGGATGGTGGATGGTAGTGGATGGAGGATGGTAGTGGAGGGAGGATAGTAGTACTTGGAGGACGTTTGTGGATGGAGGATGGTAGTGTAGGGATGATGGAATTAGACTGAGGATGGTAGTAGAGGGAGGATGGTAGTAGATGGAGGATGGTAGTGGAGGGAGGATAGTAGGGGATGGGGAATGGTAGTGGAGGAAGGATGGTAGTGGATGGTGGATGTTAGTGGATGGAGCAAATTAGTGGAGTGAGGATGGTAGTAGATGGAAGATGGCAGTGGAGGGAGGATGGTAGTAGATGGAGGATGGTTTGGAGTGACGATGGTAGTAGATGGAGGATGGTGGTGGATGGTGGATGGTAGTGGATGGAGGATGGTAGCGGATGGGGGCTTGTAGTGGAGGGAGGATGGTAGAGGAGGGAGCATGGTTGTGGATGATGGATGGTAGTTGAGGGATGATGGTAGTGGAGGGAGTATGGTAGTGGAGGTAAGATGGTAGTAGATTGAGGATGGTAGTAGAGGGAGTATTGAAGTAGATTGAGGATGGTAGTAGATGGAGGATGGTAGTGGCGGGAGAATGGTAGTGGATTGAGAATGGTAGTCTAGGGATGATGGTAGTAGATGGAGGATGGTAGTGGATGGGGTTTGGTAGTGGATGGAGGAAGGTTGAGGTTGGGGAATGGTAGTGGATGGAGAATGGTATTGGATGTGCAATGGTAGTGGAGGGAGGATGATAGTAGATGGAGGATGGTAGTGGAGGGAGGATGCTAGTAGATGGAGGATGGTAGTGGAGGGAGGATGTTAGTAGATGGAGGATGGTAGTGGCGGGAGAATGGTAGTGGATTGAGGATGGTAGTCTAGGGATGATGGTAGTAGATGGAGGATGGTAGTGGATGGGGTTTGGTAGTGGATGGAGGAAGGTTGAGGTTGGGGAATGGTAGTGGATGGAGAATGGTATTGGATGTGCAATGGTAGTGGAGGGAGGATGATAGTAGATGGAGGATGGAGTGGAGGGAGGATGGTATTGGATGAGGAAATGTAGTTGAGGGAGGATGGTAGGGGATGGTTTATGGTAGTGGAGGAAGGATGGTAGTGGATGGTGGATGTTAGTGGATGGAGCATGTTAGTGGAGTGAGGATGGTAGTAGATGGAGGATGGCAGTGGAGGGAGGATGGTAGTACTTGGAGGACGTTTTTGGATGGGGGATGGTAGTGGAGGGAGCATGGTAGTGGATGGTGGATGGTAGTGCAGGGAGGAAGGTAGTGGATGGGGGATGGTAGTGGATGGAGGATGTTAGTGGAGTGAGGATGGTAGTAGACGGAAGATTGCAGTGGAGGGAGGATGGTAATAGATGAAGGAAGGTAGTAGAAGCAGGATGGTAGTAGATGGAGTATGGTTTGGAGGGACGATGGTATTAGATGGAGGATGGTGGTGGATGGTGGATGGTAGTGGATGGAGGATGGTAGTGGAGGGAGGATGGTAGTAGATTGAAGATGGTAGTAGACGGAGGATGGTTGTAGATGGAGGATGGTAGTGGACGGAGGATGGTAGTAGATGGAGGACGGTAGTGGATGGGGGCTGGTAGTCGAGGGAGGATGGTAGAGGAGGGAGCATGGTTGTGGATGGTGGATGGTAGTGCAGGGATGATGGTAGTGGAGGGAGTATGGTAGTGGAGGGAAGATGGTAGTAGATTGAGGATGGTAGTAGAGGGAGGATTGAAGTAGATGCAGGATGGTAGTGGATGGAGGATCGTAGTGGATGGGAAATCATAGTGGAGGGAGAATGGTAGTGGATGGTGAATGGTAGTGGGGGGAGAGAATGTAGTGTATGGGGGATGGTAGTGGATGGAGGATGGTAGTGGAGGGATGATGGTAGTAGATGGAGGATGCTATTGGATGGTGGTTGTTAGTGGATGGAGGAATGTAGTGGATGGGGAATGGTGGTGGATGGAGAATGGTAGTGGACGGAGAATTGCATTGGATGGGGGATGGTAGTGGAGGGAGGATGGAAGTAGAGGGAGGATGGTAGTGGATGGGGGATGTCAATGGATGGAGGATGGTAGTGGAGGTAGAATGGACGTGGATGGAGGGTGGCAGTGGAGGAAGGGCGGTTGTGGAGGGAGGGTGGTAGTGCAGGGAGGATGGTAGTGGAGGGAAGATGGTAGTGGATGGGGGATGGTAGTGGATGGAGGATGGTAGTGGATGGAAGGTTTTAGTGGAGGGAGGATGGTGGTGGAGGGAGGATGGTAGTGCATGGGGAATGGTAGTGGATGGAGGATGGTAGTGGAGGGAGGATAGTAGTGGATGGAGGATAGAAGTGGAGGGAGGATGGTAGTGGATGGAGGATGTTTGTGGAGGGGGGATGGTAATGGAGCGAGGATGGTAGTGAATTGAGGCGGGAAGTGGATGGAGGATGTTAGTGGAGGGAGGATGGTAGTGGATGGAGGATGGTAGTGGAGGGAGGACGGTAGATGGGGGAGGATGGTAGTGGAGGGAGGATGTTCGTAGATGGAGGATCGTTGTGGATGGAGGATGGTAGTGGAGGGAGGATGGTAGTGGAGGGAGGATGGGAGAGGAGGGAGGATGGTAGTGGAGGGAGGATCGTAGTGGATGGAGGATGGTAGTGGAGTGAGAATTGTAGTGGATGGAGGATGGTATTGGAGGGAGGATGGTACTGGATGGAGGAGGGAAGTAAATGGAGGATGTTAGTGGAGGGATGATGGTAGTGGATGGAGGATGGTAGTGGAGGGATGATGGTAGTTGTGGGAGGATGGTAGTGGAGGGAGGATGGTAGATCGGGGAGGATGGTAGTGGATGGGGGATGGTATTGGATGGGGGATGGTAGTGGTTGGAGGATGGTAGTGGATGGGGGATGGTAGTGGAGTGAGGATGGTAGCAGATTGAGGATGGTAGTAGAGGGAGGATGGTAGTAGATGGAGGATGGTAGTGGAGGGAGGATGGTAGTGGAGGGTGGATGTTAGTAGATGGAGGATGGTAGTGGTGGGAGAATGGTAGTGGATTGAGAATGGTAGTCTAGGGATGATGGTAGTAGATGGAGGATGGTTTGGAGGGACGATGGTATTAGATGGAGGATGGTGGTGGATGGTGGATGGTAGTGGATGGAGGATGGTAGTGGAGGGAGGATGGTAGTAGATGGAGGATGGTTTGGAGGGATGATGGTATTAGATGGAGGAAGGTGGTGGATGGTGGATGGTAGTGGATGGAGGATGATAGTGGAGGGAGGATGGTAGTAGATGGAGGACGGTAGTGGAGTGAGGATGGTAGTAGATTGAGGATGGTAGTAGAGGGAGGATGGTTGTAGATGGAGGATGGTAGTGGAGGGAGGATGGTAGTAGATGGAGGACGGTAGCGGATGGGGGCTTGTAGTGGAGGGAGGATGGTAGTGGATGGGGGATGGTAGTGGATGGAGGATTGTAGTGGAGGGAGGATGGTAGTAGATGGAGGATGGTAGTGGAGGGAGGATGCTAGTAGATGGCGGATGGTAGTGGAGGGTGGATGTTAGTAGATGGAGGATGGTAGTGGCAGGAGAATGGTAGTGGATTGAGAATGGTAGTCTAGGGATGATGGTAGTAGATGGAGGATGGTAGTGGATGGGGTTTGGTAGTGGATGGAGGAAGGTTGAGGTTGGGGAATGGTAGTGGATGGAGAATGGTATTGGATGTGCAATGGTAGTGGAGGGAGGATGATAGTAGATGGAGGATGGAGTGGAGGGAGGATGGTATTGGATGGGGAAATGTAGTTGAGGGAGGCTGGTAGGGGATGGGGTATGGTAGTGGAGGAAGGATGGTAGTGGATGGTGGATGTTAGTAGATGGAGCATGTTAGTGGATTGAAGAATGGTAGTAGATGGAGGATGGCAGTGGAGGGAGGATGGTAGTAGATGGAGGATGGTTTGGAGTGACGATGGTAGTAGATGGAGGATGGTGGTGGATGGTGGATGGTAGTGGATGGAGGATGGTAGTGGAGGGAGGATGGTAGTACTTGGAGGACGTTTGTGGATGGAGGATGGTAGTGGAGGGAGGATGGAATTAGACTGAGGATGGTAGTAGAGGGAGGATGGTAGTAGATGGAGGATGGTAGTGGAGGGAGGATGGTAGCGGATGGGGTATGGTAGTGGAGGAAGGATGGTAGTGGATGGTGGATGTTAGTGGATGGAGCATGTTAGTGGAGTGAGGATGGTAGTAGATGGAAGATGGCAGTGGAGGGAGGATGGTAGTAGATGGAGGATGGTTTGGAGTGATGATGGTAGTAGATGGAGGATGGTGGTGGATGGTGGATGGTAGTGGATGGAGGATGGTAGTGGAGGGAGGATGGTAGTACTTGGAGGACGTTTGTGGAAGGAGGATGGTAGTGGAGGGAGGATGGAATTAGACTGAGGATGGTAGTAGAGGGAGGATGGTAGTAGATGGAGGATGGTAGTGGAGGGAGGATGGTAGTACTTGGAGGACGTTTTTGGATGGGGGATGGTAGTGGAGAGAGCATGGTAGTGGATGGTGGATGGTAGTGCAGGGAGGATGGTAGTGGATGGTGGATGGTAGTGGATGGCGGATGTTGGTGGAGTGAGGATGGTAGTAGACGGAAGATTGCAGTGGAGGGAGGATGGTAATAGATGAAGGTAGGTAGTAGAGGGAGGATGGTAGTAGATGGAGGATGGTTTGGAGGGACGATGGTATTAGATGGAGGATGGTGGTGGATGGTGGATGGTAGTGGATGGAGGATGGTAGTGGAGGGAGGATGGTAGTAGATGGAGGACGGTAGTGGAGTGAGGATGGTAGTAGATTGAGGATGGTAGTAGAGGGAGGATGGTTGTAGATGGAGGATGGTAGTGGAGGGAGGATGGTAGCAGATGGAGGACGGTAGCGGATGGGGGCTTGTAGTGGAGGGAGGATGGTAGTGGATGGGGGATAGTAGTGGATGGAGGATTGTAGTGGAGGGAGGATGGTAGTAGATGGAGGATGGTAGTGGAGGGAGGATTTTAGTTGATGGCGGATGTTAGTGGAGGGTGGATGTTAGTAGATGGAGGATGGTAGTGGCGGGAGAATGGTAGTGGATTGAGAATGGTAGTCTAGGGATGATGGTAGTAGATGGAGGATGGTAGTGGATGGGGTTTGGTAGTGGATGGAGGAAGGTTGAGGTTGGGGAATGGTAGTGGATGGAGAATGGTATTGGATGTGCAATGGTAGTGGAGGGAGGATGGTAGTAGATGGAAGATGGTAGTGGAGGGAGGATGCTAGTAGATGGAGGATGGTAGTGGAGGGAGGATGTTAGTAGATGGAGGATGGTAGTGGCGGGAGAATGGTAGTGGATTGAGGATGGTAGTCTAGGGATGATGGTAGTAGATGGAGGATGGTAGTGGAAGGGGTTTGGTAGTGGATGGAGGAAGGTTGAGGTTGGGGAATGGTAGTGGATGGAGAATGGTATTGGATGTGCAATGGTAGTGGAGGGAGGATGATAGTAGATGGAGGATGGAGTGGAGGGAGGATGGTATTGAATGGGGAAATGTAGTTGAGGGAGGATGGTAGGGGATGGTTTATGGTAGTGGAGGAAGGATGGTAGTGGATGGTGGATGTTAGTGGATGGAGCATGTTAGTGGAGTGAGGATGGTAGTAGATGGAGGATGGCAGTGGAGGGAGGATGGTAGTACTTGGAGGACGTTTTTGGATGGGGGATGGTAGTGGAGGGAGCATGGTAGTGGATGGTGGATGGTAGTGCAGGGAGTAAGGTAGTGGATGGGGGATGGTAGTGGATGGAGGATGTTAGTGGAGTGAGGATGGTAGTAGACGGAAGATTGCAGTGGAGGGAGGATGGTAATAGATGAAGGAAGGTAGTAGAGGCAGGATGGTAGTAGATGGAGTATGGTTTGGAGGGACGATGGTATTAGATGGAGGATGGTGGTGGATGGTGGATGGTAGTGGATGGAGGATGGTAGTGGAGGGAGGATGGTAGTAGATTGAAGATGGTAGTAGACGGAGGATGGTTGTAGATGGAGGATGGTAGTGGACGGAGGATGGTAGTAGATGGAGGACGGTAGTGGATGGGGGCTGGTAGTCGAGGGAGGATGGTAGAGGAGGGAGCATGGTTGTGGATGGTGGATGGTAGTGCAGGGATGATGGTAGTGGAGGGAGTATGGTAGTGGAGGGAAGATGGTAGTAGATTGAGGATGGTAGTAGAGGGAGGATTGAAGTAGATGCAGGATGGTAGTGGATGGAGGATCGTAGTGGATGGGAAATCATAGTGGAGGGAGAATGGTAGTGGATGGTGAATGGTAGTGGGGGGAGAGAATGTAGTGTATGGGGGATGGTAGTGGATGGAGGATGGTAGTGGAGGGATGATGGTAGTAGATGGAGGATGCTATTGGATGGTGGTTGTTAGTGGATGGAGGAATGTAGTGGATGGGGAATGGTGGTGGATGGAGAATGGTAGTGGACGGAGAATTGCATTGGATGGGGGATGGTAGTGGAGGGAGGATGGAAGTAGAGGGAGGATGGTAGTGGATGGGGGATGTCAATGGATGGAGGATGGTAGTGGAGGTAGAATGGACGTGGATGGAGGGTGGCAGTGGAGGAAGGGCGGTAGTGGAGGGAGGGTGGTAGTGCAGGGAGGATGGTAGTGGAGGGAAGATGGTAGTGGATGGGGGATGGTAGTGGATGGAGGATGGTAGTGGATGGAAGGTTTTAGTGGAGGGAGGATGGTGGTGGAGGGAGGATGGTAGTGCATGGGGAATGGTAGTGGATGGAGGATGGTAGTGGAGGGAGGATAGTAGTGGATGGAGGATAGAAGTGGAGGGAGGATGGTAGTGGATGGAGGATGTTTGTGGAGGGGGGATGGTAATGGAGCGAGGATGGTAGTGAATTGAGGCGGGAAGTGGATGGAGGATGTTAGTGGAGGGAGGATGGTAGTGGATGGAGGATGGTAGTGGAGGGAGGACATTAGATGGGGGAGGATGGTAGTGGAGGGAGGATGTTCGTAGATGGAGGATCGTTGTGGATGGAGGATGGTAGTGGAGGGAGGATGGTAGTGGAGGGAGGATGGGAGAGGAGGGAGGATGGTAGTGGAGGGAGGATCGTAGTGGATGGAGGATGGTAGTGGAGTGAGAATTGTAGTGGATGGAGGATGGTATTGGAGGGAGGATGGTACTGGATGGAGGAGGGAAGTAAATGGAGGATGTTAGTGGAGGGATGATGGTAGTGGATGGAGGATGGTAGTGGAGGGATGATGGTAGTTGTGGGAGGATGGTAGTGGAGGGAGGATGGTAGATCGGGGAGGATGGTAGTGGATGGGGGATGGTATTGGATGGGGGATGGTAGTGGTTGGAGGATGGTAGTGGATGGGGGATGGTAGTGGAGTGAGGATGGTAGCAGATTGAGGATGGTAGTAGAGGGAGGATGGTAGTAGATGGAGGATGGTAGTGGAGGGAGGATGGTAGTGGAGGGTTGATGTTAGTAGATGGAGGATGGTAGTGGCGGGAGAATGGTAGTGGATTGAGAATGGTAGTCTAGGGATGATGGTAGTAGATGGAGGATGGTTTGGAGGGACGATGGTATTAGATGGAGGATGGTGGTGGATGGTGGATGGTAGTGGATGGAGGATGGTAGTGGAGGGAGGATGGTAGTAGATGGAGGATGGTTTGGAGGGATGATGGTATTAGATGGAGGATGGTGGTGGATGGTGGATGGTAGTGGATGGAGGATGATAGTGGAGGGAGGATGGTAGTAGATGGAGGACGGTAGTGGAGTGAGGATGGTAGTAGATTGAGGATGGTAGTAGAGGGAGGATGGTTGTAGATGGAGGATGGTAGTGGAGGGAGGATGGTAGTAGATGGAGGACGGTAGCGGATGGGGGTTTGTAGTGGAGGGAGGATGGTAGTGGATGGGGGATGGTAGTGGATGGAGGATTGTAGTGGAGGGAGGATGGTAGTAGATGGAGGATGGTAGTGGAGGGAGGATGCTAGTAGATGGCGGATGGTAGTGGAGGGTGGATGTTAGTAGATGGAGGATGGTAGTGGCAGGAGAATGGTAGTGGATTGAGAATGGTAGTCTAGGGATGATGGTAGTAGATGGAGGATGGTAGTGGATGGGGTTTGGTAGTGGATGGAGGAAGGTTGAGGTTGGGGAATGGTAGTGGATGGAGAATGGTATTGGATGTGCAATGGTAGTGGAGGGAGGATGATAGTAGATGGAGGATGGAGTGGAGGGAGGATGGTATTGGATGGGGAAATGTAGTTGAGGGAGGCTGGTAGGGGATGGGGTATGGTAGTGGAGGAAGGATGGTAGTGGATGGTGGATGTTAGTAGATGGAGCATGTTAGTGGATTGAGGATGGTAGTAGATGGAGGATGGCAGTGGAGGGAGGATGGTAGTAGATGGAGGATGGTTTGGAGTGACGATGGTAGTAGATGGAGGATGGTGGTGGATGGTGGATGGTAGTGGATGGAGGATGGTAGTGGAGGGAGGATGGTAGTACTTGGAGGACGTTTGTGGATGGAGGATGGTAGTGGAGGGAGGATGGAATTAGACTGAGGATGGTAGTAGAGGGAGGATGGTAGTAGATGGAGGATAGTAGTGGAGGGAGGATGGTAGCGGATGGGGTATGGTAGTGGAGGAAGGATGGTAGTGGATGGTGGATGTTAGTGGATGGAGCATGTTAGTGGAGTGAGGATGGTAGTAGATGGAAGATGGCAGTGGAGGGAGGATGGTAGTAGATGGAGGATGGTTTGGAGTGATGATGGTAGTAGATGGAGGACGGTGGTGGATGGTGGATGGTAGTGGATGGAGGATGGTAGTGGAGGGAGGATGGTAGTACTTGGAGGACGTTTGTGGATGGAGGATGGTAGTGGAGGGAGGATGGAATTAGACTGAGGATGGTAGTAGAGGGAGGATGGTAGTAGATGGAGGATGGTAGTGGAGGGAGGATGGTAGTACTTGGAGGACGTTTTTGGATGGGGGATGGTAGTGGAGAGAGCATGGTAGTGGATGGTGGATGGTAGTGCAGGGAGGATGGTAGTGGATGGTGGATGGTAGTGGATGGCGGATGTTAGTGGAGTGAGGATGGTAGTAGACGGAAGATTGCAGTGGAGGGAGGATGGTAATAGATGAAGGTAGGTAGTAGAGGGAGGATGGTAGTAGATGGAGGATGGTTTGGAGGGACGATGGTATTAGATGGAGGATGGTGGTGGATGGTGGATGGTAGTGGATGGAGGATGGTAGTGGAGGGAGGATGGTAGTAGATGGAGGACGGTAGTGGAGTGAGGATGGTAGTAGATTGAGGATGGTAGTAGAGGGAGGATGGTTGTAGATGGAGGATAATAGTGGAGGGAGGATGGTAGCAGATGGAGGACGGTAGCGGATGGGGGCTTGTAGTGGAGGGAGGATGGTAGTGGATGGGGGATGGTAGTGGATGGAGGATTGTAGTGGAGGGAGGATGGTAGTAGATGGAGGATGGTAGTGGAGGGAGGATTTTAGTTGATGGCGGATGGTAGTGGAGGGTGGATGTTAGTAGATGGAGGATGGTAGTGGCGGGAGAATGGTAGTGGATTGAGAATGGTAGTCTAGGGATGATGGTAGTAGATGGAGGATGGTAGTGGATGGGGTTTGGTAGTGGATGGAGGAAGGTTGAGGTTGGGGAATGGTAGTGGATGGAGAATGGTATTGGATGTGCAATGGTAGTGGAGGGAGGATGGTAGTAGATGGAGGATGGTAGTGGAGGGAGGATGCTAGTAGATGGAGGATGGTAGTGGAGGGAGGATGTTAGTAGATGGAGGATGGTAGTGGCGGGAGAATGGTAGTGGATTGAGGATGGTAGTCTAGGGATGATGGTAGTAGATGGAGGATGGTAGTGGAAGGGGTTTGGTAGTGGATGGAGGAAGGTTGAGGTTGGGGAATGGTAGTGGATGGAGAATGGTATTGGATGTGCAATGGTAGTGGAGGGAGGATGATAGTAGATGGAGGATGGAGTGGAGGGAGGATGGTATTGGATGGGGAAATGTAGTTGAGGGAGGATGGTAGGGGATGGGGTATGGTAGTGGAGGAAGGATGGTAGTGGATGGTGGATGTTAGTGGATGGAGCATGTTAGTGGAGAGAGGATGGTAGTAGATGGAGGATGGCAGTGGAGGGAGGATGGTAGTAGATGGAGGATGGTTTGGAGTGACGATGGTAGTGGATGGAGGATGGTGGATGGTAGTGGACGGAGGATGGTAGTGGAGGGAGGATGGTAGTACTTGGAGGACGTTTGTGGATGGAGGATGGTAGTGGAGGGAGGATGGAATTAGACTGAGGATGGTAGTAGAGGGAGGATGGTAGTAGATGGAGGATGGTAGTGGAGGTAGGATGGTAGGGGATGGGGTATGGTAGTGGAGGAAGGATGGTAGTGGATGGTGGATGTTAGTGGATGGAGCATGTTAGTGGAGTGAGGATGGTAGTAGATGGAAGATGGCAGTGGAGGGAGGATGGTAGTAGATGGAGGATGGTTTGGAGTGACGATGGTAGTAGATGGAGGATGGTGGTGGATGGTGGATGGTAGTGGATGGAGGATGGTAGTGGAGGGAGGATGGTAGTACTTGGAGGATGTTTGTGGATGGAGGATGGTAGTGGAGGGAGGATGGAATTAGACTGAGGATGGTAGTAGAGGGAGGATGGTAGTAGATGGAGGATGGTAGTGGAGGGAGGATGGTAGGGGATGGGGTTTGGTAGTGGATGGAGGAAGGTTGAGGTTGGGGAATGGTAGTGGATTGAGAATGGTATTGGATGTGCAATGGTAGTGGAGGGAGGATGATAGTAGATGGAGGATGGAGTGGAGCGAGGATGGTATTGGATGGGGAAATGTAGTTGAGGGAGGATGGTAGGGGATGGGGTATGGTAGTGGAGGAAGGATGGTAGTGGATGGTGGATGTTAGTGGATGGAGCATGTTAGTGGAGTGAGGATGGTAGTAGATGGAGGATGGCAGTGGAGGGAGGATGGTAGTAGATGGAGGATGGTTTGGAGTGACGATGGTAGTAGATGGAGGATGGTGGATGGTAGTGGATGGAGGATGGTAGTGGAGGGAGGATGGTAGTACTTGGAGGACGTTTGTGGATGGAGGATGGTAGTGGAGGGAGGATGGAATTAGACTGAGGATGGTAGTAGAGGGAGGATGGTAGTAGATGGAGGATGGTAGTGGAGGTAGGATGGTAGGGGATGGGGTATGGTAGTGGAGGAAGGATGGTAGTGGATGGTGGATGTTAGTGGATGGAGCATGTTAGTGGAGTGAGGATGGTAGTAGATGGAAGATGGCAGTGGAGGGAGGATGGTAGTAAATGGAGGATGGTTTGGAGTGACGATGGTAGTAGATGGAGGATGGTGGTGGATGGTGGATGGTAGTGGATGGAGGATGGTAGTGGAGGGAGGATGGTAGTACTTGGAGGACGTTTGTGGATGGAGGATGGTAGTGGAGGGAGGATGGAATTAGACTGAGGATGGTAGTAGAGGGAGGATGGTAGTAGATGGAGGATGGTAGTGGAGGGAGGATGGTAGGGGATGGGGTATGGTAGTGGAGGAAGGATGGTAGTGGATGGTGGATGTTAGTGGATGGAGCATGTTAGTGGAGTGAGGATGGTAGTAGATGGAAGATGGCAGTGGAGGGAGGATGGTAGTAGATGGAGGATGGTTTGGAGTGACGATGGTAGTAGATGGAGGATGGTGGTGGATGGTGGATGGTAGTGGATGGAGGATGGTAGCGGATGGGGGCTTGTAGTGGAGGGAGGATGGTAGAGGAGGGAGCATGGTTGTGGATGATGGATGGTAGTGGAGGGATGATGGTAGTGGAGGGAGTATGGTAGTGGAGGTAAGATGGTAGTAGATTGAGGATGGTAGTAGAGGGAGGATTGAAGTAGATTGAGGATGGTAGTAGATGGAGGATGATAGTAGAGGCAGGATAGTAGTGGAAAGAGGATGGTAGTGGATGGAGGATCGTAGTGGATGTGAAATCATAGTGGAGGGAGAATGGTAGTGGAAGGTGAATGATAGTGGGGGGAGAGAATGTAGTTTATGGTGGATGGTAGTGGATGGAGGATGGTAGTGGAGGGAGGATGGAATTAGACTGAGGATGGTAGTAGAGGGTGGATGGTAGTAGATGGAGGATGGTAGTGGAGGGAGGATGGTAGTACTTGGAGGACATTTTTGGATGGGGGATGGTAGTGGAGGGAGCATGGTAGTGGATGGTGGATGGTAGTGCAGGGAGGATGGTAGTGGATGGAGGATTGTAGTGGAGGGTGGATGGTAGTAGATGGAGGATGGTAGTGGAGGGAGGATGCTAGTAGATGGAGGATGGTAGTGGAGGGAGGATGTTAGTAGATGGAGGATGGTAGTGGCGGGAGAATGGTAGTGGATTGAGGATGGTAGTCTAGGGATGATGGTAGTAGATGGAGGATGGTAGTGGATGGGGTTTGGTAGTGGATGGAGGAAGGTTGAGGTTGGGGAATGGTAGTGGATGGAGAATGGTATTGGATGTGCAATGGTAGTGGAGGGAGGATGATAGTAGATGGAGGATGGAGTGGAGGGAGGATGGTAGTGGATGGGGAAATGTAGTTGAGGGAGGATGGTAGGGGATGGGGTATGGTAGTGGAGGAAGTATGGTAGTGGATGGTGGATGTTAGTGGATGGAGCATGTTAGTGGAGTGAGGATGGTAGTAGATGGAGGATGGCAGTGGAGGGAGGATGGTAGTAGATGGAGGATGGTTTGGAGTGATGATGGTAGTAGATGGAGGATGGTTGTGGATGGTGGATGGTAGTGGATGGAGGATGGTAGTGGAGGGAGGATGGTAGTACTTGGAGGACGTTTGTGGATGGAGGATGGTAGTGGAGGGAGGATGGTAGTGGATGGGGGATGGTAGTGGATGGAGGATGTTAGTGGAGTGAGGATGGTAGTAGATGGAAGATTGCAGTGGAGGGAGGATGGTAATAGATGAAGGAAGGTAGTAGAGGCAGGATGGTAGTAGATGGAGGATGGTTTGGAGGGACGATGGTATTAAATGGAGGATGGTGGTGGATGGTGGATGGTAGTGGATGGAGGATGGTAGTGGAGGGAGGATGGTAGTAGATTGAAAATGGTAGTAGACGGAGGATGGTTGTAGATGGAGGATGGTAGTGGACGGAGGATGGTAGTAGATGGAGGACGGTAGTGGATGGGGGCTGGTAGTCGAGGGAGGATGGTAGAGGAGGGAGCATGGTTGTGGATGGTGGATGGTAGTGCAGGGATGATGGTAGTGGAGGGAGTATGGTAGTGGAGGGAAGATGGTAGTAGATTGAGGATGGTAGTAGAGGGAGGATTGAAGTAGATGCAGGATGGTAGTGGAGGGTGGATGATAGTAGAGGGATGATAGTAGTGGAAGGTGGATGGTAGTGGATGGAGGATCGTAGTGGACGGGAAATCATAGTGGAGGGAGAATGGTAGTGGATGGTGAATGGTAGTGGGGGGAGAGAATGTAGTGTATGGGGGATGGAAGTGGATGGAGGATGGTAGTGGAGGGATGATGGTAGTAGATGTAGGATGGTAGTGGAGGGATGATGATTGGAGATGGAGGATGGTAGTGGAGGGATGATGGTAGTAGATGGAGGATGGTATTGGATGGGGGTTGTTAGTGGATGGAGGAATGTTGTGGCTGGGGAATGGTAGTGGATGGAGAATGGTAGTGGACGGAGAATTGCAGTGGATGGGGGATGGTAGTGGAGGGAGGATGGAAGTAGAGGGAGGATGGTAGTGGATGGGGGATGTCAATGGATGGAGGATGGTAGTGGAGGTAGAATGGAAGTGGATGGAGGGTGGCAGTGGAGGAAGGGCGGTAGTGGAGGGATGGTGGTAGTGCAGGGAGGATGGTAGTGGAGGGAAGATGGTAGTGGATGGGGGATGGTAGTGGATGGAGGATGGTAGTGGATGGAAGGTTTTAGTGGAGGGAGGATGGTGGTGGAGGGAGGATGGTAGTGCATGGGGAATGGTAGTGGATGGAGGATGGTAGTGGAGGGAGGATAGTAGTGGATGGAGGATAGAAGTGGAGGGAGGATGGTAGTGGATGGAGGATGTTTGTGGAGGGGGGATGGTAATGGAGCGAGGATTGTAGTGAATTGAGGCGGGAAGTGGATGGAGGATGTTAGTGGAGTGAGGATGGTAGTGGATGGAGGATGGTAGTGGAGGGTGGATGGTAGTGGAGGGAGGATGGTAGTGGAGGGAGGATGGTAGTGGAGGGAGGATCGTAGTGGATGGAGGATGGTAGTGGAGTGAGAATTGTAGTGAATGGAGGATGGTATTGGACGGAGGATGGTACTGGATGGAGGAGGGAAGTAATAGGAGGATGTTAGTGGAGGGATGATGGTAGTGGATGGAGGATGGTAGTGGAGGGATGATGGTAGTTGTGGGAGGATGTTAGTGGAGGGAGTATGGTAGATCGGGGAGGATGGTAGTGGATGGGGGATGGTATTGGATGGGGGATGGTAGTGGTTGGAGGATGGTAGTGGATGGATGATGATAGTGGATGAGGGATGGTAGTGGATGGAGGTTGTTAGTGGAGGGATGATGGTAGTGGAGGGAGGATTGTCTGCGATGGAGGATGGTGGTGGATGGAGGATGGTAATGGTTGGGGGATGGTAGTGAATGGATGATGGTAGTGGAGGGGGATGGTAGTGGATGGAGGATGGTAAGGAGGGAGGATGGTATTAGATGTAGGATGGTAGTGGAGGGACAATGGTAGTAGATGGAGGATGGTAGTGGATGGGGAATGGTAGTGGAGGGAGGATGGTAGTGGATGGGGGATGGTAGTGGATGGAGGATTGTAGTGGAGGGAGGATGGTAGTAGATGGAGGATGGTAGTGGAGGGAGGATGCAAGTAGATGGAGGATGGTAGTGGAGGGTGGATGTTAGTAGATGGAGGATGGTAGTAGCGGGAGAATGGTAGTGGATTGAGGATGGTAGTCTAGGGATGATGGTAGTAGATGGAGGATGGTAGTGGATGGGGTTTGGTAGTGGATGGAGGAAGGTTGAGGTTGGGGAATGGTAGTGGATGGAGAATGGTATTGGATGTGCAATGGTAGTGGAGGGAGGATGATAGTAGATGGAGGATGGAGTGGAGGGAGGATGGTATTGGATGGGGAAATGTAGTTGAGGGAGGATGGTAGGGGATGGGGTATGGTAGTGGAGGAAGGATGGTAGTGGATGGTGGATGTTAGTGGATGGAGCATGTTAGTGGAGTGAGGATGGTAGTAGATGGAGGATGGCAGTGGAGGGAGGATGGTAGTAGATGGAGGATGGTTTGGAGTGACGATGGTAGTAGATGGAGGATGGTGGTGGATGGTGGATGGTAGTGGATAGAGGATGGTAGTGGAGGGAGGATGGTAGTACTTGGAGGACGTTTGTGGATGGAGGATGGTAGTGGAGGGAGGATGGAATTAGACTGAGGATGGTAGTAGAGGGAGGATGGTAGTAGATGGTGGATGGTAGTGGAGGGAGGATGGTAGGGGATGGGGTATGGTAGTGGAGGAAGGATGGTAGTGGATGGTGGATGTTAGTGGATGGAGCATGTTAGTGGAGTGAGGATGGTAGTAGATGGAAGATGGCAGTGGAGGGAGGATGGTAGTAGATGGAGGATGGTTTGGAGTGACGATGGTAGTAGATGGAGGATGGTGGTGGATGGTGGATGGTAGTGGATGGAGGATGGTAGTGGAGGGAGGATGGTAGTACTTGGAGGACGTTTGTGGATGGAGGATGGTAGTGGAGGGAGGATGGAATTAGACTGAGGATGGTAGTAGAGGGAGGATGGTAGTAGATGGAGGATGGTAGTGGAGGGAGGATGTTAGTACTTGGAGGACGTTTTTGGATGGGTGATGGAAGTGGAGGGAGCATGGTAGTGGATGGTGGATGGTAGTGCAGGGAGGATGGTAGTGGATGGGGGATGGTAGTGGATGGAGGATGTTAGTGGAGTGAGGATGGTAGTAGACGGAAGATTGCAGTGGAGGGAGGATGGTAACAGATGAAGGAAGGTAGTAGAGGCAGGATGGTAGTAGATGGAGGATGGTTTGGAGGGACGATGGTATTAGATGGAGGATGGTGGTGGATGGTGGATGGTAGTGGAAGGAGGATGGTAGTGGAGTGAGGATGGTAGTAGATGGAGGACGGTAGTGGAGTGAGGATGGTAGTAGATTGAGGATGGTAGTAGAGGGAGGATGGTTGTAGATGGAGGATGGTAGTGGAGGGAGGATGGTAGTAGATGGAGGACGGTAGCGGATGGGGGCTTGTAGTGGAGGGAGGATGGTAGAGGAGGGAGCATGGTTGTGGATGATGGATGGTAGTGGAGGGATGATGGTAGTGGAGGGAGTATGGTAGTGGAGGTAAGATGGTAGTAGATTGAGGATGGTAGTAGAGGGAGGATTGAAGTAGATTGAGGATGGTAGTAGATGGAGGATGATAGTAGAGGCAGGATAGTAGTGGAAAGAGGATGGTAGTGGATGGAGGATCGTAGTGGATGTGAAATCATAGTGGAGGGAGAGTGGTAGTGGAAGGTGAATGATAGTGGGGGGAGAGAATGTAGTGTATGGTGGATGGTTAGTGGATGGAGGATGGTAGTGGAGGGATGATGGTAGTAGATGTAGGATGGTAGTTGAGCGATAATGATTGGAGATGGAGGATGGTAGTGGAGGGAGGATGGAATTAGACTGAGGATGGTAGTAGAGGGAGGATGGTAGTAGATGGAAGATGGTAGTGGAGGGAGGATGGTAGTACTTGGAGGACGTTTTTGGATGGGGGATGGTAGTGGAGGGAGCATGGTAGTGGATGGTGGATGGTAGTGCAGGGAGGATGGTAGTGGATGGAGGATTGTAGTGGTGGGAGAATGGTAGTAGATGGAGGATGGTAGTGGAGGGAGGATGCTAGTAGATGGAGGATGGTAGTGGAGGGAGGATGTTAGTAGATGGAGGATGATAGTGGCGGGAGAATGGTAGTGGATTGAGGATGGTAGTTTAGGGATGATGGTAGTAGATGGAGGATGGTAGTGGATGGGGTTTGGTAGTGGATGGAGGAAGGTTGAGTTTGTGGAATGGTAGTGGATGGAGAATGGTATTGGATGTGCAATGGTAGTGGAGGGAGGATGATAGTAGATGGAGGATGGAGTGGAGGGAGGATGGTAGTGGATGGGGAAATGTAGTTGAGGGAGGATGGTAGGGGATGGGGTATGGTAGTGGAGGAAGTATGGTAGTGGATGGTGGATGTTAGTGGATGGAGCATGTTAGTGGAGTGAGGATGGTAGTAGATGGAGGATGGCAGTGGAGGGAGGATGGTAGTAGATGGAGGATGGTTTGGAGTGATGATGGTAGTAGAAGGAGGATGGTGGTGGATGATGGATGGTAGTGGATGGAGGATGGTAATGGAGGGAGGATGGTAGTACTTGGAGGACGTTTGTGGATGGAGGATGGTAATGGAGGGAGGATGGAATTAGACTGAGGATGGCAGTAGAGGGAGGATGGTAGTAGATGGAGGATGGTAGTGGAGGGAGGATGGTAGTACTTGGAGGACGTTTTTGGATGGGGGATGGTAGTGGAGGGAGCATGGTAGTGGATGGTGGATGGTAGTGCAGGGAGGATGGTAGTGGATGGGGGATGGTAGTGGATGGAGGATGTTAGTGGAGTGAGGATGGTAGTAGACGGAAGATTGCAGTGGAGGGAGGATGGTAATAGATGAAGGAAGGTATTCGAGGCAGGATGGTAGTAGATGGAGGATGCTTTGGATGGACGATGGTATTAGATTGAGGATGGTGGTGGATGTTGGATGGTAGTGGATGGAGGATGGTAGTGGAGGGAGGATGGTAGTAGATTGAAGATGGTAGTAGACGGAGGATGGTTGTAGATGGAGGATGGTAGTGGACGGAGGATGGTAGTAGATGGAGGACGGTAGTGGATGGGGGCTGGTAGTCGAGGGAGGATGGTAGAGGAGGGAGCATGGTTGTGGATGGTGGATGGTAGTGCAGGGATGATGGTAGTGGAGGGAGTATGGTAGTGGAGGGAAGATGGTAGTAGATTGAGGATGGTAGTAGAGGGAGGATTGAAGTAGATGCAGGATGGTAGTGGAGGGTGGATGATAGTAGAGGGATGATAGTAGTGGAAGGTGGATGGTACTGGATGGAGGATCGTAGTGGATGGGAAATCATAGTGGAGGGAGAATGGTAGTGGATGGTGAATGGTAGTGGGGGGAGAGAATGTAGTGTATGGTGGATGGAAGTGGATGGAGGATGGTAGTGGAGGGATGATGGTAGTAGATGTAGGATGGTAGTGGAGGGATGATGATTGGAGATGGAGGATGGTAGTGGAGGGATGATGGTAGTAGATGGAGGATGGTATTGGATGGGGGTTGTTAGTGGATGGAGGAATGTAGTGGATAGGGAATGGTAGTGGATGGAGAATGGTAGTGGACGGAGAATTGCAGTGGATGGGGGATGGTAGTGGAGGGAGGATGGAAGTAGAGGGAGGATGGTAGTGGATGGGGGATGTCAATGGATGGAGGATGGTAGTGGAGGTAGAATGGAAGTGGATGGAGGGTGGCAGTGGAGGAAGGGCGGTAGTGGCGGGAGGGTGGTAGTGCAGGGAGGATGGTAGTGGAGGGAAGATGGTAGTGGATGGGGGATGGTAGTGGATGGAGGATGGTAGTGGATGGAAGGTTTTAGTGGAGGGAGGATGGTGGTGGAGGGAGGATGGTAGTGCATGGGGAATGGTAGTGGATGGAGGATGGTAGTGGAGGGAGGATAGTAGTGGATGGAGGATAGAAGTGGAGGGAGGATGGTAGTGGATGGAGGATGTTTGTGGAGGGGGGATGGTAATGGAGCGAGGATTGTAGTGAATTGAGACGGGAAGTGGATGGAGGATGTTAGTGGAGGGAGGATGGTAGTGGATGGAGGATGGTAGTGGAGGGAGGACGGTAGTTGGGGGAGGATGGTAGTGGAGGGAGGATGTTCGTAGATGGAGGATCGTTGTGGATGGAGGATGGTAGTGGAGGGAGGATGGTAGTGGAGGGAGGATGGTAGTGGAGGGAGGATGGTAGTGGAGGGAGGATCGTAGTGGATGGAGGATGGTAGTGGAGTGAGAATTGTAGTGAATGGAGGATGGTATTGGAGGGAGGATGGTACTGGATGGAGGAGGGAAGTAAAAGGAGGATGTTAGTGGAGGGATGATGGTAGTGGATGGAGGATGGTAGTGGAGGGATGATGGTAGTTGTGGGAGGATGGTAGTGGAGGGAGGATGGTAGATCGGGGAGGATGGTAGTGGATGGGGGATGGTATTGGATGGGGGATGGTAGTGGTTGGAGGATGGTAGTGGATGGATGATGATAGTGGATGAGGGATGGTAGTGGATGGAGGTTGTTAGTGGAGGGATGATGGTAGTGGAGGGAGGATTGTCTGGGATGGGGGATGGTGGTTGATGGAGGATGGTAATGGTTGGGGGATGATAATGAATGGATGATGGTAGTGGAGGGGGATGGTAGTGGATGGAGGATGTTAGTGGAGTGAGGATGGTAGTAGACGGAAGATTGCAGTGGAGGGAGGATGGTAATAGATGAAGGAAGGTAGTAGAGGCAGGATGGTAGTAGATGGAGGATGGTTTGGAGGGGCGATGGTATTAGATGGAGGATGGTGGTGGATGGTGGATGGTAGTGGATGGAGGATGGTAGTGGAGGGAGGATGGTAGTAGATGGAGGACGGTAGTGGAGTGAGGATGGTAGTAGATTGAGGATGGTAGTAGAGGGAGGATGGTTGTAGATGGAGGATGGTAGTGGAGGGAGGATGGTAGTAGATGGAGGACGGTAGCGGATGGGGGCTTGTAGTGGAGGGAGGATGGTAGAGGAGGGAGCATGGTTGTGGATGATGGATGGTAGTGGAGGGATGATGGCAGAGGAGGGAGTATGGTAGTTGAGGTAAGATGGTAGTAGATTGAGGATGGTAGTAGAGGGAGGATTGAAGTAGATGCAGGATGGTAGTGGATGGAGGATGATAGTAGAGGCAGGATAGTATTGGAAAGAGGATGGTAGTGGATGGAGGATCGTAGTGGATGTGAAATCATAGTGGAGGGAGAATGGTAGTGGATGGTGAATGATAGTGGGGGGAGAGAATGTAGTGTATGGTGGATGGTAGTGGATGGAGGATGGTAGTGGAGGGATGATGGTAGTAGATGTAGGATGGTAGTTGAGCGATGATGATTGGAGATGGAGGATGGTAGTGGAGGGAGGATGATAGTAGAGGCAGGATAGTAGTGGAAAGAGGATGGTAGTGGATGGAGGATCGTAGTGGATGTGAAATCATAGTGGAGGGATAATGGTAGTGGAAGGTGAATGATAGTGGGGGGAGAGAAGTAGTGTATGGTGGATGGTAGTGGATGGAGGATGGTAGTGGAGGGATGATGGTAGTAGATGTAGGATGGTAGTTGAGCGATGATGATTGGAGATGGAGGATGGTAGTGGAGGGAGGATGGAATTAGACTGAGGATGGTAGTAGAGGGAGGATGGTAGTAGATGGAGGATGGTAGTGGAGGGAGGATGGTAGTACTTGGAGGACGTTTTTGGATGGGGGATGGTAGTGGAGGGAGCATGGTAGTGGATGGTGGATGGTAGTGCAGGGAGGATGGAAGTGGATGGAGGATTGTAGTGGAGGGAGGATGGTAGTAGATGGAGGATGGTAGTGGAGGGAGGATGCTAGTAGATGGAGGATGGTAGTGGAGGGAGGATGTTAGTAGATGGAGGATGGTAGTGGCGGGAGAATGGTAGTGGATTGAGGATGGTAGTCTAGGGATGATGGTAGTAGATGGAGGATTGTAGTGGATGGGGTTTGGTAGTGGATGGAGGAAGGTTGAGGTTGGGGAATGGTAGTGGATGGAGAATGGTATTGGATGTGCAATGGTAGTGGAGGGAGGATGATAGTAGATGGAGGATGGAGTGGAGGGAGGATGGTAGTGGATGGGGAAATGAAGTTGAGGGAGGATGGTAGGGGATGGGGTATGGTAGTGGAGGAAGGATGGTAGTGGATGGTGGATGTTAGTGAATGGAGCATGTTAGTGGAGTGAGGATGGTAGTAGATGGAGGATGGCAGTGGAGGGAGGATGGTAGTAGATGGAGGATGGTTTGGAGTGATGATGGTATTAGATGGAGGATGGTGGTGGATGGTAGTGGATGGAGGATGGTAGTGGAGGGAGGATGGTAGTACTTGGAGGACGTTTGTGGATGGAGGATGGTAGTGGAGGGAGGATGGAATTAGACTGAGGATGGTAGTAGAGGGAGGATGGTAGTAGATGGAGGATGGTAGTGGAGGGAGGATGGTAGTACTTGGAGGACGTTTTTGGATGGGGGATGGTAGTGGAGGGAGCATGGTAGTGGATGGTGGATGGTAGTGCAGGGAGGATGGTAGTGGATGGGGGATGGTAGTGGATGGAGGATGTTAGTGGAGTGAGGATGGTAGTAGACGGAAGATTGCAGTGGAGGGAGGATGGTAGTAGATGGAGGATGGTTTGGAGTGACGATGGTAGTAGATGGAGGATGGTGGTGGATGGTGGATGGTAGTGGATGGAGGATGGTAGTGGAGGGAGGATGGTAGTACTTGGAGGACGTTTGTGGATGGAGGATGGTAGTGGAGGGAGGATGGAATTAGACTGAGGATGGTAGTAGAGGGAGGATGGTAGTAGATGGTGGATGGTAGTGGAGGGAGGATGGTAGTGGATGGGGTATAGTAGTGGAGGAAGGATGGTAGTGGATGGTGGATGTTAGTGGATGGAGCATGTTAGTGGAGTGAGGATGGTAGTAGATGGAAGATGGCAGTGGAGGGAGGATGGTAGTAGATGGAGGATGGTTTAGAGTGACGATGGTAGTAGATGGAGGATGGTGGTGGATGGTGGATGGTAGTGGATGGAGGATGGTAGTGGAGGGAGGATGGTAGTACTTGGAGGACGTTTGTGGATGGAGGATGGTAGTGGAGGGAGGATGGAATTAGACTGAGGATGGTAGTAGAGGGAGGATGGTAGTAGATGGAGGATGGTAGTGGAGGGAGAATGGTAGTACTTGGAGGACGTTTCTGGATGGGGGATGGTAGTGGAGGGAGCATGGTAGTGGATGGTGGATGGTAGTGCAGGGAGGATGGTAGTGGATGGGGGATGGTAGAGGATGGAGGATGTTAGTGGAGTGAGGATGGTAGTAGACGGAAGATTGCAGTGGAGGGAGGATGGTAATAGATGAAGGAAGGTAGTAGAGGCAGGATGGTAGTAGATGGAGGATGGTTTGGAGGGACGATGGTATTAGATGGAGGATGGTGGTGGATGGTGGATGGTAGTGGATGGAGGATGGTAGTGGAGGGAGGATGGTAGTAGATGGAGGACGGTAGTGGAGTGAGGATGGTAGTAGATTGAGGATGGTAGTAGAGGGAGAATGGTTGTAGATGGAGGATGGTAGTGGAGGGAGGATGGTAGTAGATGGAGGACGGTAGCGGATGGGGGCTTGTAGTGGAGGGAGGATGGTAGAGGAGGGAGCATGGTTGTGGATGATGGATGGTAGTGGAGGGATGATGGTAGAGGAGGGAGTATGGTAGTGGAGGTAAGATGGTAGTAGATTGAGGATGGTAGTAGAGGGAGGATTGAAGTAGATGCAGGATGGTAGTGGATGGAGGATGATAGGAGAGGCAGGATAGTAGTGGAAAGAGGATGGTAGTGGATGGAGGATCGTAGTGGATGTGAAATCATAGTGGAGGGAGAATGGTAGTGGAAGGTGAATGATAGTGGGGGGAGAGAATGTAGTGTATGGTGGATGGTAGTGGATGGAGGATGGTAGTGGAGGGATGATGGTAGTAGATGTAGGATGGTAGTTGAGCGATGATGATTGGAGATGGAGGATGGTAGTGGAGGGAGGATGATAGTAGAGGCAGGATAGTAGTGGAAAGAGGATGGTAGTGGATGGAGGATCGTAGTGGATGTGAAATCATAGTGGAGGGATAATGGTAGTGGAAGGTGAATGATAGTGGGGGGAGAGAAGTAGTGTATGGTGGATGGTAGTGGATGGAGGATGGTAGTGGAGGGATGATGGTAGTAGATGTAGGATGGTAGTTGAGCGATGATGATTGGAGATGGAGGATGGTAGTGGAGGGAGGATGGAATTAGACTGAGGATGGTAGTAGAGGGAGGATGGTAGTAGATGGAGGATGGTAGTGGAGGGAGGATGGTAGTACTTGGAGGACGTTTTTGGATGGGGGATGGTAGTGGAGGGAGCATGGTAGTGGATGGTGGATGGTAGTGCAGGGAGGATGGAAGTGGATGGAGGATTGTAGTGGAGGGAGGATGGTAGTAGATGGAGGATGGTAGTGGAGGGAGGCTGCTAGTAGATGGAGGATGGTAGTGGAGGGAGGATGTTAGTAGATGGAGGATGGTAGTGGCGGGAGAATGGTAGTGGATTGAGGATGGTAGTCTAGGGATGATGGTAGTAGATGGAGGATGGTTGTGGATGGGGTTTGGTAGTGGATGGAGGAAGGTTGAGGTTGGGGAATGGTAGTGGATGGAGAATGGTATTGGATGTGCAATGGTAGTGGAGGGAGGATGATAGTAGATGGAGGATGGAGTGGAGGGAGGATGGTAGTGGATGGGGAAATGTAGTTGAGGGAGGATGGTAGGGGATGGGGTATGGTAGTGGAGGAAGGATGGTAGTGGATGGTGGATGTTAGTGAATGGAGCATGTTAGTGGAGTGAGGATGGTAGTAGATGGAGGATGGCAGTGGAGGGAGGATGGTAGTAGATGGAGGATGGTTTGGAGTGATGATGGTATTAGATGGAGGATGGTGGTGGATGGTAGTGGATGGAGGATGGTAGTGGAGGGAGGATGGTAGTACTTGGAGGACGTTTGTGGATGGAGGATGGTAGTGGAGGGAGGATGGAATTAGACTGAGGATGGTAGTAGAGGGAGGATGGTAGTAGATGGAGGATGGTAGTGGAGGGAGGATGGTAGTACTTGGAGGACGTTTTTGGATGGGGGATGGTAGTGGAGGGAGCATGGTAGTGGATGGTGGATGGTAGTGCAGGGAGGATGGTAGTGGATGGGGGATGGTAGTGGATGGAGGATGTTAGTGGAGTGAGGATGGTAGTAGACGGAAGATTGCAGTGGAGGGAGGATGGTAATAGATGAAGGACGGTAGTAGAGGCAGGATGGTAGTAGATGGAGTATGGTTTGGAGGGACGATGGTATTAGATGGAGGATGGTGGTGGATGGTGGATGGTAGTGGATGGAGGATGGTAGTGGAGGGAAGATGGTAGTGGATGGGGGATGGTAGTGGATGGGGGATGGTAGTGGATGGAAGGTTTTAGTGGAGGGAGGATGGTGGTGGAGGGAGGATGGTAGTGCATGGGGAATGGCAGTGGATGGAGGATGGTAGTGGATGGGGGATGGTAGTGGAGGGAGGATGGCAGTGGAGGGAGGATGGTAGTGCAGGGAGGATGGTAGTGGAGGGAGGATGTTTGTGGAGGGGGGATGGTAATGGAACGAGGATGGTAGTGAATTGAGGCGGGAAGTGGATGGAGGATGTTAGTGGAGGGAGGATGGTAGTGGATGGAGGATGGTAGTGGAGGGAGCACGGTAGTTGGGGGAGGATGGTAGTGGAGGGAGGATGTTCGTAGATGGAGGATCGTTGTGGATGGAGGATGGTAGTGGAGGAGGATGGTAGTGGAGGGAGGATGGTGGTGCAGGGAGGATGGTAGTGGAGGGAGGATCGTAGTGGATGGGGGATGGTAGTGGAGTGAGAATTGTAGTGGATGGAGGATGGTATTGGAGGGAGGATGGTACTGGATGGAAGAGGGAAGTAAATGGAGGATGTTAGTGGAGGGATGATGGTAGTGGATGGAGGATGGTAGTGGAGGGATGATGGTAGTTGTGGGAGGATGGTAGTGGAGGGAGGATGGTAGATCGGGGAGGATGGTAGTGGATGGGGGATGGTATTGGATGGGGGATGGTAGTGGTTGGAGGATGGTAGTGGATGGGGGATGGTAGTGGGGGGAAGATGGTAGTGGATGGGGTATGGAACTGGATGGAGGATGGTAATGGAGGGAGGATGGTAGTTGATGGATGATGATAGTGGATGTGGGATGGTAGTGGATGGAGTGTGTTAGTGGTGGGATGATGGTCATGGAGGGAGGATTGTCTGGGATGGGGGATGGTGGTGGAGGCAGGATGGTAATGGTTGGGGGATGGTAGTGAATGGATGATGGTAGTGGAGGGGGATGGTAGTGGATGGAGGATGGTAAGGAGGGAGGATGGTATTAGATTTAGGACGGTAGTGGAGGGACAATGGTAGCAGATGGAGGATGGTAGTGGATGGGGAATGGTAGTGGAGGGAGGATGGTAGTGGATGGGGGATGGTAGTGGATGGAGGATTGTAGTGGAGGGAGGATGGTAGTAGATGGTGGATGGTAGTGGAGGGAGGATGCTAGTAGATGGAGGATGGTAGTGGAGGGTGGATGTTAGTAGATGGAGGATGGTAGTGGCGGGAGAATGGTAGTGGATTGAGAATGGTAGTCTAGGGATGATGGTAGTAGATGGAGGATGGTAGTGGATGGGGTTTGGTAGTGGATGGAGGAAGGTTGAGGTTGGTGAATGGTAGTGGATGAAGAATGGTATTGGATGTGCAATGGTAGTGGAGGGAGGATGATAGTAGATGGAGGATGGAGTGGAGGGAGGATGGTATTGGATGGGGATATGTAGTTGAGGGAGGATGGTAGGGGATGGGGTATGGTAGTGGAGGAAGGATGGTAGTGGATGGTGGATGTTAGTGGATGGAGCATGTTAGTGGAGTGAGGATGGTAGTAGATGGAGGATGGCAGTGGAGGGAGGATGGTAGTAGATGGAGGATGGTTTGGAGTGACGATGGTAGTAGATGGAGGATGGTGGTGGATGGTGGATGGTAGTGGATGGAGGATGGTAGTGGAGGGAGGATGGTAGTACTTGGAGGACGTTTGTGGATGGAGGATGGTAGTGGAGGGAGGATGGAATTAGACTGAGGATGGTAGTAGAGGGAGGATGGTAGTAGATGGAGGATGGTAGTGGAGGGAGGATGGTAGGGGATGGGGTATGGTAGTGGAGGAAGGATGGTAGTGGATGGTGGATGTTAGTGGATGGAGCATGTTAGTGGAGTGAGGATGGTAGTAGATGGAAGATGGCAGTGGAGGGAGGATGGTAGTAGATGGAGGATGGTTTGGAGTGACGATGGTAGTAGATGGAGGATGGTGGTGGATGGTGGATGGTAGTGGATGGAGGATGGTAGTGGAGGGAGGATGGTAGTACTTGGAGGACGTTTGTGGATGGAGGATGGTAGTGGAGGGAGGATGGAATTAGACTGAGGATGGTAGTAGAGGGAGAATGGTAGTAGATGGAGGATGGTAGTGGAGCGAGGATGGTAGTACTTGGCGGACGTTTTTGGATGGGGGATGGAAGTGGAGGGAGCATGGTAGTGGATGGTGGATGGTAGTGCAGAGAGGATGGTAGTGGATGGGGGATGGTAGTGGATGGAGGATGTTAGTGGAGTGAGGATGGTAGTAGACGGAAGATTGCAGTGGAGGGAGGATGGTAATAGATGAAGGAAGGTAGTAGAGGCAGGATGGTAGTAGATGGAGGATGGTTTGGAGACACGATCGTATTAGATGGAGGATGGTGGTGGATGGTGGATGGTAGTGGAAGGAGGATGGTAGTGGAGGGAGGATGGTAGTAGATGGAGGACGGTAGTGGAGTGAGGATGGTAGTAGATTGAGGATGGTAGTAGAGGGAGGATGGTTGTAGATGGAGGATGGTAGTGGAGGGAGGATGGTAGTAGATGGAGGACGGTAGTGGATGGGGGCTTGTAGTGGAGGGAGGATGGTAGAGGAGGGAGCATGGTTGTGGATGATGGATGGTAGTGGAGGGATGATGGTAGTGGAGGGAGTATGGTAGTGGAGGTAAGATGGTACTAGATTGAGGATGGTAGTAGAGGGAGGATTGAAGTAGATGCAGGATGGTAGTGGATGGAGGATGATAGTAGAGGCAGGATAGTAGTGGAAAGAGGATGGTAGTGGATGGAGGATCGTAGTGGATGTGAAATCATAGTGGAGGGAGAATGGTAGTGGAAGGTGAATGATAGTGGGGGGAGAGAATGTAGTGTATGGTGGATGGTAGTGGATGGAGGATGGTAGTGGAGGGATGATGGTAGTAAGTGTAGGATGGTAGTTGAGCGTTGATGATTGGAGATGGAGGATGGTAGTGGAGGGAGGATGGAATTAGACTGAGGATGGTAGTAGAGGGAGGATGGTAGTAGATGGAGGATGGTAGTGGAGGGAGGATGGTAGTACATGGAGGACGTTTTTGGATGGGGGATGGTAGTGGAGGCAGCATGGTAGTGGATGGTGGATGGTAGTGCAGGGAGGATGGTAGTGGATGGAGGATTGTAGTGGAGGGAGGATGGTAGTAGATGGAGGATGGTAGTGGAGGGAGGATGCTAGTAGATGGAGGATGGTAGTGGAGGCAGGATGTTAGTAGATGGAGCATGGTAGTGGCGGGAGAATGGTAGTGGATTGAGGATGGTAGTCTAGGAATGATGGTAGTAGATGGAGGATGGTAGTGGATGGGGTTTGGTAGTGGATGGAGGAAGGTTGAGGTTGGGGAATGGTAGTGGATGGAGAATGGTATAGGATGTGCAATGGTAGTGGAGGGAGGATGATAGTAGATGCAGGATAGTAGTGGAAAGAGGATGGTAGTGGATGGAGGATCGTAGAGGATGTGAAATCATAGTGGAGGGATAATGGTAGTGGAAGGTGAATGATAGTGGGGGGAGAGAAGTAGTGTATGGTGGATGGTAGTGGATGGAGGATGGTAGTGGAGGGATGATGGTAGTAGATGTAGGATGGTAGTTGAGCGATGATGATTGGAGATGGAGGATGGTAGTGGAGGGAGGATGGAATTAGACTGAGGATGGTAGTAGAGGGAGGATGGTAGTAGATGGAGGATGGTAGTGGAGGGAGGATGGTAGTACTTGGAGGACGTTTTTGGATGGGGGATGGTAGTGGAGGGAGCATGGTAGTGGATGGTGGATGGTAGTGCAGGGAGGATGGAAGTGGATGGAGGATTGTAGTGGAGGGAGGATGGTAGTAGATGGAGGATGGTAGTGGAGGGAGGATGCTAGTAGATGGAGGATGGTAGTGGAGGGAGGATGTTAGTAGATGGAGGGTGGTAGTGGCGGGAGAATGGTAGTGGATTGAGGATGGTAGTCTAGGGATGATGGTAGTAGATGGAAATTGTAGTGGATGGGGTTTGGTAGTGGATGGAGGAAGGTTGAGGTTGGGGAATGGTAGTGGATGGAGAATGGTATTGGATGTGCAATGGTAGTGGAGGGAGGATGATAGTAGATGGAGGATGGAGTGGAGGGAGGATGGTAGTGGATGGGGAAATGTAGTTGAGGGAGGATGGTAGGGGATGGGGTATGGTAGTGGAGGAAGGATGGTAGTGGATGGTGGATGTTAGTGAATGGAGCATGTTAGTGGAGTGAGGATGGTAGTAGATGGAGGATGGCAGTGGAGGGAGGATGGTAGTAGATGGAGGATGGTTTGGAGTGATGATGGTATTAGATGGAGGATGGTGGTGGATGGTGGATGGTAGTGGATGGAGGATGGTAGTGGAGGGAGGATGGTAGTACTTGGAGGACGTTTGTGGATGGAGGATGGTAGTGGAGGGAGGATGGAATTAGACTGAGGATGGTAGTAGAGGGAGGATGGTAGTAGATGGAGGATGGTAGTGGAGGGAGGATGGTAGTACTTGGAGGACGTTTTTGGATGGGGGATGGTAGTGGAGGGAGCATGGTAGTGGATGGTGGATGGTAGTGCAGGGAGGATGGTAGTGGATGGGGGATGGTAGTGGATGGAGGATGTTAGTGGAGTGAGGATGGTAGTAGACGGAAGATTGCAGTGGAGGGAGGATGGTAATAGATGAAGGAAGGTAGTAGAGGCAGGATGGTAGTAGATGGAGTATGGTTTGGAGGGACGATGGTATTAGATGGAGGATGGTGGTGGATGGTGGATGGTAGTGGATGGAGGATGGTAGTGGAGGGAAGATGGTAGTGGATGGGGGATGGTAGTGGATGGAGGATGGTAGTGGATGGAAGGTTTTAGTGGAGGGAGGATGGTGGTGGAGGGAGGATGGTAGTGCATGGGGAATGGCAGTGGATGGAGGATGGTAGTGGAGGGAGGATAGTAGTGGATGGAGGATAGAAGTGGAGGGAGGATGGTAGTGGATGGAGGATGTTTGTGGAGGGGGGATGGTAATGGAACGAGGATGGTAGTGAATTGAGGCGGGAAGTGGATGGAGGATGTTAGTGGAGGGAGGATGGTAGTGGATGGAGGATGGTAGTGGAGGGAGCACGGTAGTTGGGGGAGGATGGTAGTGGAGGGAGGATGTTCGTAGATGGAGGATCGTTGTGGATGGAGGATGGTAGTGGAGGAGGATGGTAGTGGAGGGAGGATGGTAGTGGAGGGAGGATGGTAGTGGAGGGAGGATCGTAGTGGATGGGGGATGGTAGTGGAGTGAGAATTGTAGTGGATGGAGGATGGTATTGGAGGGAGGATGGTACTGGATGGAAGAGGGAAGTAAATGGAGGATGTTAGTGGAGGGATGATGGTAGTGGATGGAGGATGGTAGTGGAGGGATGATGGTAGTTGTGGGAGGATGGTAGTGGAGGGAGGATGGTAGATCGGGGAAGATGGTAGTGGATGGGGGATGGTATTGGATGGGGGATGGTAGTGGTTGGAGGATGGTAGTGGATGGGGGATGGTAGTGGGGGGAAGATGGTAGTGGATGGGGTATGGAACTGGATGGAGGATGGTAATGGAGGGAGGATGGTAGTTGATGGATGATGATAGTGGATGTGGGATGGTAGTGGATGGAGGTTGTTAGTGGTGGGATAATGGTCATGGAGGGAGGATTGTCTGGGATGGGGGATGGTGGTGGAGGCAGGATGGTAATGGTTGGGGGATGGTAGTGAATGGATGATGGTAGTGGAGGGGGATGGTAGTGGATGGAGGATGGTAAGGAGGGAGGATGGTATTAGATTTAGGACGGTAGTGGAGGGACAATGGTAGCAGATGGAGGATGGTAGTGGATGGGGAATGGTAGTGGAGGGAGGATGGTAGTGGATGGGGGATGGTAGTGGATGGAGGATTGTAGTGGAGGGAGGATGGTAGTAGATGGAGGATGGTAGTGGAGGGAGGATGCTAGTAGATGGAGGATGGTAGTGGAGGGTGGATGTTAGTAGATGGAGGATGGTAGTGGCGGGAGAATGGTAGTGGATTGAGAATGGTAGTCTAGGGATGATGGTAGTAGATGGAGGATGGTAGTGGATGGGGTTTGGTAGTGGATGGAGGAAGGTTGAGGTTGGTGAATGGTAGTGGATGGAGAATGGTATTGGATGTGCAATGGTAGTGGAGGGAGGATGATAGTAGATGGAGGATGGAGTGGAGGGAGGATGGTATTGGATGGGGATATGTAGTTGAGGGAGGATGGTAGGGGATGGGGTATGGTAGTGGAGGAAGGATGGTAGTGGATGGTGGATGTTAGTGGATGGAGCATGTTAGTGGAGTGAGGATGGTAGTAGATGGAGGATGGCAGTGGAGGGAGGATGGTAGTAGATGGAGGATGGTTTGGAGTGACGATGGTAGTAGATGGAGGATGGTGGTGGATGGTGGATGGTAGTGGATGGAGGATGGTAGTGGAGGGAGGATGGTAGTACTTGGAGGACGTTTGTGGATGGAGGATGGTAGTGGAGGGAGGATGGAATTAGACTGAGGATGGTAGTAGAGGGAGGATGGTAGTAGATGGAGGATGGTAGTGGAGGGAGGATGGTAGGGGATGGGGTATGGTAGTGGAGGAAGGATGGTAGTGGATGGTGGATGTTAGTGGATGGAGCATGTTAGTGGAGTGAGGATGGTAGTAGATGGAAGATGGCAGTGGAGGGAGGATGGTAGTAGATGGAGGATGGTTTGGAGTGATGATGGTAGTAGATGGAGGATGGTGGTGGATGGTGGATGGTAGTGGATGGAGGATGGTTGTGGAGGGAGGATGGTAGTACTTGGAGGACGTTTGTGGATGGAGGATGGTAGTGGAGGGAGGATGGAATTAGACTGAGGATGGTAGTAGAGGGAGAATGGTAGTAGATGGAGGATGGTAGTGGAGGGAGGATGGTAGTACTTGGCGGACGTTTTTGGATGGGGGATGGTAGTGGAGGGAGCATGGTAGTGGATGGTGGATGGTAGTGCAGGGAGGATGGTGGTGGATGGGGGATGGTAGTGGATGGAGGATGTTAGTGGAGTGAGGATGGTAGTAGACGGAAGATTGCAGTGGAGGGAGGATGGTAATAGATGAAGGAAGGTAGTAGAGGCAGGATGGTAGTAGATGGAGGATGGTTTGGAGACACGATCGTATTAGATGGAGGATGGTGGTGGATGGTGGATGGTAGTGGAAGGAGGATGGTAGTGGAGGGAGGATGGTAGTAGATGGAGGACGGTAGTGGAGTGAGGATGGTAGTAGATTGAGAATGGTAGTAGAGGGAGGATGGTTGTAGATGGAGGATGGTAGTGGAGGGAGGATGGTAGTAGATGGAGGACGGTAGTGGATGGGGGCTTGTAGTGGAGGGAGGATGGTAGAGGAGGGAGCATGGTTGTGGATGATGGATGGTAGTGGAGGGATGATGGTAGTGGAGGGAGTATGGTAGTGGAGGTAAGATGGTACTAGATTGAGGATGGTAGTAGAGGGAGGATTGAAGTAGATGCAGGATGGTAGTGGATGGAGGATGATAGTAGAGGCAGGATAGTAGTGGAAAGAGGATGGTAGTGGATGGAGGATCGTAGTGGATGTGAAATCATAGTGGAGGGAGAATGGTAGTGGAAGGTGAATGATAGTGGGGGGAGAGAATGTAGTGTATGGTGGATGGTAGTGGATGGAGGATGGTAGTGGAGGGATGATGGTAGTAAGTGTATAATGGTAGTTGAGCGTTGATGATTGGAGATGGAGGATGGTAGTGGAGGGAGGATGGAATTAGACTGAGGATGGTAGTAGAGGGAGGATGGTAGTAGATGGAGGATGGTAGTGGAGGGAGGATGGTAGTACTTGGAGGACGTTTTTGGATGGGGGATGGTAGTGGAGGCAGCATGGTAGTGGATGGTGGATGGTAGTGCAGGGAGGATGGTAGTGGATGGAGGATTGTAGTGGAGGGAGGATGGTAGTAGATGGAGGATGGTAGTGGAGGGAGGATGCTAGTAGATGGAGGATGGTAGTGGAGGCAGGATGTTAGTAGATGGAGCATGGTAGTGGCGGGAGAATGGTAGTGGATTGAGGATGGTAGTCTAGGGATGATGGTAGTAGATGGAGGATGGTAGTGGATGGGGTTTGGTAGTGGATGGAGGAAGGTTGAGGTTGGGGAATGGTAGTGGATGGAGAATGGTATTGGATGTGCAATGGTAGTGGAGGGAGGATGATAGTAGATGGAGGATGGAGTGGAGGGAGGATGGTAGTGGATGGGGAAATGTAGTTGAGGGAGGATGGTAGGGGATGGGGTATGGTAGTGGAGGAAGTATGGTAGTGGATGGTGGATGTTAGTGGATGGAGCATGTTAGTGGAGTGAGGATGGTAGTAGATGGAGGATGGCAGTGGAGGGAGGATGGTAGTAGATGGAGGATGGTTTGGAGTGACGATGGTAGTAGATGGAGGATGGTGGCGGAAGGTGGATGGTAGTGGATGGAGGATGGTAGTGGAGGGAGGATGGTAGTACTTGGAGGACATTTGTGGATGGAGGATGGTAGTGGAGGGAGGATGGAATTAGACTGAGGATGGTAGTAGAGGGAGGATGGTAGTAGATGGAGGATGGTAGTGGAGGGAGGATGGTAGTACTTGGAGGACGTTTTTGGATGGGGGTTGGTAGTGGAGGGAGCATGGTAGTGGATGGTGGATGGTAGTGCAGGGAGGATGGTAGTGGATGGGGGATGGTAGTGGATGGAGGATGTTAGTGGAGTGAGGATGGTAGTAGACGGAAGATTGCAGTGGAGGGAGGATGGTAATAGATGAAGGAAGGTAGTAGAGGCAGGATGGTAGTAGATGGAGGATGGTTTGGAGGGACGATGTTATTAGATGGAGGATGGTGGTGGATGGTGAATGGTAGTGGATGGAGGATGGTAGTGGAGGGAGGATGGTAGTAGATGGAGGACGGTAGTGGAGTGAGGATGGTAGTAGATTGAGGATGTTAGTAGAGGGAGGATGGTTGTAGATGGAGGATGGTAGTGGAGGGAGCATGGTAGTAGATGGAGGACGGTAGTGGATGGAGGATGATAGTAGAGGCAGGATAGTAGTGGAAAGAGGATGGTAGTGGATGGTGGACCGTAGTGGATGTGAAATCATAGTGGAGGGAGAATGGTAGTGGAAGGTGAATGATAATGGGGGGAGAGAATGTAGTGTATGGTGGATGGTATTGGAAGAAGGATGGTAGTGGAGGGATGATGGTAGTAGATGTAGGATGGTAGTTGACCGATGATGATTGGAGATGGAGGATGGTAGTGGAGGGATGATGGTAGTAGATGGAGGATGGTATTGGATGGGGGTTGTTAGTGGATGGAGGAATGTAGTGGATGGGGAATGGTAGTGGATGGAGAATGGTAGTGGATTGGGAATGGTAGTGGAGGGAGGATGGTATTAGATGGAGGATGGTAGTGGAGGGAGGATGGTAGTGGAAGGAGAATGCTAGTGAATGGGGAATGGTAGTGGAGGGAGAATGGTCATGGAGGGAGAATGGTAGTGGATGGGGAATGGCAGTGGAAGGAGGATTGCAGTTGATGGGGGATGGTAGTGGAGGGAGGTTGGAAGTCGAGGGAGGATTGTAATGGATGGGGGATGTCAGTGGATGGGTGATGGTAGTGGAGGGAGAATGGTAGTGGATGGAGGGTGGCAGTGGAGGAAGGGTTTTAGTGGAGGGAGGGTGGTAGTGCACGGAGGATGGTAGTGGAGGGTGGATGGTACTGGAAGGGGGATGGTAGTGTATGGGGGATGGTAGTGGATGGAAGGTGGTAGTGGAGGGATGATGGTAGTAGATGTAGGATGGTAGTGGAGCGATGATGATTGGAGATGGAGGATGGTAGTGGAAGGATGATGGTAGTAGATGGACTATGGTATTGGATGGGGGTTGTTAGTGGATGGAGGAATGTAGTGGATGGGGAATGGTAGTGGATGGGGAATGGTAGTGGAGGGAGGATGGTAGTAGATGGAGGATGGTAGTGGAGGGCGGATGGTAGTGGATGGAGGATGGTTTGGAGGGACGATGGTAGTAGATGGAGGATGGTGGTGGATGGTGGATGGTAGTGGATGGAGGATGGTAGTGGAGGGAGGATGGTAGTAGATGGAGGATGGTAGTTGAGTGAGGATGGTAGTAGAAGGAAATTTGCAGTGGAGGGAGGATGGTAATAGATGAAGGAAGGTAGTAGAGGCAGGATGGTAGTAGATGGAGGATGGTTTGGAGGGACGATGGTAGTAGATGGATGATGGTGTTGGATGGTCGATGGCAGTGGATGGAGGATGGTAGTGGAGGGAGGATGGTAGTAGTTTGAAGATGGTAGTAGACGGAGGATGGTTGTAGATGGTGGATGGTTGTGGACGGAGGATGGTAGTAGATGGAGGACGGTAGTGGATGGGGGCTGGTAGTGGAGGGAGGATGGTAGAGGAGGGAGCATGGTTGTGGATGGTGGATGGTAGTGCAGGGATGATGGTAGTGGAGGGAGTATGGTAGTGGAGGGAAGATGGTAGTAGATTGAGGATGGTAGTAGAGGGAGGATTGAAGTAGATGTAGGATGGTAGTGGAGGGAGGATGATAGAGGGAGGATAGTAGTGGAAGGTGGATGGTAGTGGATGGAGGATCGTAGTGGATGGGAAATCATAGTGGAGGGAGAATGATAGTGGATGGTGAATGGTAGTGGGGGGAGAGAATGTAGTGTATGGGGGATGGTAGTGGATGGAGGATGGTAGTGGAGGGATGATGGTAGTAGATGTAGGATGGTAGTGGAGGGATGATGACTGGAGATGGAGGATGGTAGTGGAGGGATGATGGTAGTAGATGGAGGATGGTATTGGATGGGGGTTGTGAGTGGATGGAGGAATGTAGTGGATGGGGAATGGTAGTGGATGGAGAATGGTAGTGGATGGGGAATGGTAGTGGAGGGAGGATGGTAGTAGATGGAGGATGGTAGTGGAGGGAGGATGGTAGTGGAAGGAGAATGTTAGTGTATGGGGAATGGTAGTGGATGGAGAATGGTCGTGGAGGGAGAATGGTAGTGGATGGGTAACGGCAGTGGACGGAGGATTGCAGGGGATGGGGATGGTAGTGGAGGGAGGATGGAAGTGGAGGGAGGATGGTAGTGGATGGGGGATGTCAATGGATGGAGGATGGTAGTGGAGGGAGAATGGTAGTGGATGGAGGGTGGCGGTGGAGGAAGGGTGGTAGTGGAGGGAGGGTGGTAGTGCAGGGAGGATGGTAGTGGAGGGAGGATGGTAGTGGATGGGAGATGGTAGTGGATGGAGGATGGTAGTGGATGGAAGGTGGTAGTGGAGGGAGGATGGTGGTGGATGGAGGATGGTAGTGCATGGGGAATGGTAGTGGATGGAGGATGGTAGTGGAGGGTGGATAGTAGTGGATGGAGGATAGAAGTGGAGGGATGATGGTAGTGGATGGAGGATGGTTGTGGAGGGAGGATGGTAATGGAGCGAGGATGGTATTGAATTGAGGAGGGAAGTGGATGGAGGATGTTAGTGGAGGGAAGATGGTAGTGGATGGAGGATGGTAGTGGTGGGAGGATGGTAGTTGGGGGAGGATGGTAGTGGAGGGAGCATGTTCGTAGATGGAGGATGGTTGTGGATGGAGCATGGTAGTGGAGGGAGGATGCTAGTGGAGGGAGGATGGCAGTGGAGGGAGGATGGTAGTGGAGGGAGGATAGTAGTGGATGGAGGATGGTAGTGGAGAGAGAATTGTAGTGGATGGAGGATGGTATTGGAGGGAGGATGGTACTGGATGGAGGAGGGAAGTAAATGGAGGATGTTAGTGGAGGGATGATGGTAGTGGATGGAGGATGGTAGTGGAGGGATTATGGTAGTTGTGGGAGGATGGTAGTGGAGGGAGGATGGTAGATCGGGGAAGATGGTAGTGGATGGGGGATGGTATTGGATGGGGGATGGTAGTGGTTGGAGGATGGTAGTGGATGGGGGATGGTAGTGGGGGGAGGATGGTAGTGGATGGGGGATGTTACTGGATTGTGGATGGTAATGGAGGGAGGATGGTAGTAGATGCATGATGATAGTGGATGAGGGATGGTAGTGGATGGAGGTTGCTAGTGGAGGGATGATGGTAGTGGAGGGAGGATTGTCAGGGATGGGGGATGGTGTTGGAGGCAGGATGGTAATGGTTGGGGGATGGTAGTGGATGGATGTTGGTAGTGGAGGGGGATGGTAGTGGATGGAGGATGGTAAGGAGGGAGGATGGTATTAGATGTAGGATGGTAGTGGAGGGACAATGGTAGTAGATGGAGGATGGTAGTGGATGGGGAATGGTAGTGGAGTGAGGATGATAGTGGATGGGGGATGGTAGTGGATGGAGGATTGTAGTGGAGGGAGGATGGTAGTAGATGGAGGATGGTAGTTGAGGGAGGATGCTAGTAGATGGAGGATGGTAGTGGCGGGAGAATGGTAGTGGATGGAGGATGGTGGTGGAGGGATGATGGTAGTAGATGGAGGATGGTAGTGGATGGGGTTTGGTAGTGGATGGAGGAAGGTTGTGGTTGGGGAATGGTAGTGGATGGAGAATGGTATTGGATGTGTAATGGTAGTGGAGGGAGGATGATAGTAGATGGAGGATGGAAGTGGAGGGAGGATGATAGTGGATGGGGAAATGTAGTTGAGGGAGGATGGTAGGGGATGGGGTATGGTAGTGGAGGAAGGATGGTATTGGATGGTGGATGGTAGTGGATGGAGCATGTTAGTGGAGTGAGGATGGTAGTAGATGGAGGATGGCGGTGGAGGGAGGATGGTAGTAGATGGAGGATGGTTTGGAGTGACGATGGAAGTAGATGGAGGATGGTGGTGGATGGTGGATGGTAGTGGATGGAGGATGGTAGTGGACGGAGGATGGTAGTACTTGGAGGACGTTTGTGGATGGAGGATGGTAGTGGAGGGAGGATGGAATTAGACTGAGGATGGTAGTAGATGGATGATGGTAGTGGAGGGAGGATGGTAGTACTTGGAGGACATTTTTGGATGGGGGATGGTAGTGGAGGGAGGATGTTAGTGGAGGGAGAATGTTAGTCTATGCGGGATGGTAGTGGATGGAGGATGGTAGTGGAGGGAGCATGGTAGTGGATGGTGGATGGTAGTGCAGGGAGGATGGTAGTGGATGGGGAATGGTAGTGGATGGAGGATGTTAGTGGAGTGAGGATGGTAGTAGAAGGAAGATTGCAGTGGAGGGAGGATGGTAATAGATGAAGGAAGGTAGTAGAGGCAGGATGGTAGTAGATGGAGGATGGTTTGGAGGGACGATGGTAGTAGATGGAGGATGGTGGTGGATGGTGGATGGTAGTGGATGGAGGATGGTAGTGGAGGGAGGATGGTAGTAGATTGAAGATGGTAGTAGACGGAGGATGGTTGTAGACGGAGGATGGTAGTGGATGGAGGATGGTAGTAGACGGAGGACGCTAGTGGATGGGGGCTGGTAGTGGAGGGAGGATGGTAGAGGAGGGAGCATGGTTGTGGATGGTAGTGCAGGGATGATGGTAGTGGAGGGAGTATGGTAGTGGAGGGAAGATGGTATTAGATTGAGGATGGTAGTAGAGGGAGGATTTAAGTATATGCAGGATGGTAGTTGAGGGAGGATGATAGTAGAGGGAGGATAGTAGTGGATGGTGGATGGTAGTGGATGGAGGATCATAGTGGATGGGAAATCATAGTGGAGGGAGAATGGTAGTGGATGGTGAATGGTAGTGGGGGGAGAGAATGTAGTGTATGGGGGATGGTAGTGGATGGAGGATGGTAGTGGAGGGATGATGGTAGTAGATGTAGGATGGTAGTGGAGGGATGATGATTGGAGATGGAGGATGGTAGTGGAGGGATTATGGTAGTAGATGGAGGATGGTATTGGATGGGGGTTGTTAGTGGATGGAGGAATGTAGTGGATGGGGAATGGTAGTGGATGGAGAATGGTAGTGGATGGGGAATGGTAGTGGAGGGAGGATGGTAGTAGCTGGAGGATGGTAGTGGAGGGAGGATGGTAGTCGAAGGTGAATGTTAGTGTATGGGGAATGGTAGTGGAGGGAGAATGGTCGTGGAGTTAGAATGGTAGTGGATGGGTAATGGCATTGGACGGAGGATTGCAGTGGATGGGGGATGGTAGTGGAGGGAGGATGGAAGTGGAGGGAGGATGGTAGTGCATGGGGGATGTGAATGGATGGAGGATGGTAGTGGAGGGAGAATGGTAGTAGATGGAGGATGGTAGTGGAGTGAGGATGGTAGTAGATTGAGGATGGTAGTAGAGGGAGGATGGTTGTAGATGGAGGATGGTAGTGGACGGAGGATGGTAGTAGATGGAGGACGGTAGTGGATGGGGGCTTGTAGTGGAGGGAGGATGGTAGAGGAGGGATCATGGTTGTGGATGATGGATGGTAGTGCAGGGATGATGGTAGTGGACGGCGTATGGTAGTGGAGGGAAGATGGTAGTAGATTGAGGATGGTAGTAGAGGGAGGATTGAAGTAGATGCAGGATGGTAGTGGATGGAGGATGATAGTGGAGGGAGGATAGTAGTGGAAAGAGGATGGTAGTGGATGGAGGATCGTAGTGGATGGGAAATCATAGTGGAGGGAGAATGATAGTGGATGGTGAATGGTAGTGGGGGGAGAGAATGTAGTGTATGGTGGATGGTAGTGGCAGGAGGATGGTAGTGGAGGGATGATGGTAGTAGATGGAGGATGCTATTGGATGGGGGTTGTTAGTGGATGGAGGAATGTAGTGGATGGGGAATGGTAGTGGATGGAGATTGGTAGTGGATGGGGAATGGTAGTGGAGGGAGGTTGGTAGTAGATGGAGGATGTTAGTGGAGGGAGGATGGTAGTGGAAGGAGAATGTTAGTGTATGGGGAATGGTAGTGGAGGGAGAATGGTCGTGGAGGGAGAATGGTAGTGGATGGGGAATGGCAGTGGACCGAGGATAGCAGTGGATGGGGGATGGTAGTGGAGGGATGATGGAAGTGGAGGGAGGATGGTAGTGCATGGGGGATGTCAGTGGATGGAGGATGGTAGTGGAGGGAGAATGGTAGTGGATGGAGGGTGGCAGTGGAGGAAGGGTGGTAGTGGAGGGAGGGTGGTAGTGCAGGGAGGATGGTAGTGGAGGGTGGATGGTACTGGAAGGGGGATGGTAGTGTATGGGGGATGGTAGTGGATGGAAGGTGGTAGTGGAGAGATGATGGTAGTAGATGTAGCATGGTAGTGGAGCGATGATGATTGGAGATGGAGGATGGTAGTGGAGGGATGTTGGTAGTAGATGGAGGATGGTAGTTGAGTGAGGATGGTAGTAGAAGGAAGATTGCAGTGGAGGGAGGATGGTAATAGAAGAAGGAAGGTAGTAGAGGCAGGATGGTAGTAGATGGAGGATGGTTTGGAGGGACGATGGTAGTAGATGGAGGATGGTGGTGGATGGTGGATGGTAGTGGATGGAGAATGGTAGTGGAGGGAGTATGGTAGTAGATTGAAGATGGTAGTAGACGGAGGATGGTTGTAGACGGAGGATGGTATTGGATGGAGGATGGTGGTAGACGGAGGACGGTAGTGGATGGGGGCTGGTAGTGGAGGGAGGATGGTAGAGGAGGGAGCATGGTTGTGGATGGTGGATGGTAGTGCAGGGATGATGGTAGTGGAGGGAGTATGGTAGTGGAGGGAAGATGGTAGTAGATTGAGGATGGTAGTAGAGGGAGGATTTAAGTAGATGCAGGATGGTAATTGAGGGACGATGATAGTAGAGGGAGGATAGTAGTGGAAGGTGGATGGTAGTGGATGGAGGATCGTAGTGGATGGGAAATCATAGTGGAGGGAGAATGGTAGTGGATGGTGAATGGTAGTGGGGGGAGAGAATGTAGTGTATGGGGGATGGTACTGGATGGAGGATGGTAGTGGAGGGAAATTGGTAGTAGATGTAGGATGGTAGTGGAGTGATGATGATTGGAGATGGAGGATGGTAGTGGAGGGATTATGGTAGTAGATGGAGGATGGTATTGGATAGGGGTTGTTAGTGGATGGAGGAATGTAGTGGATGGGGAATGGTAGTGGATGGAGAATGGTAGTGGATGGGGAATGGTAGTGGAGGGAGGATGGTAGTAGCTGGAGGATGGTAGTGGAGGGAGGATGGTAGTCGAAGGAGAATGTTAGTGTATGGGGAATGGTAGTGGAGGGAGAATGGTCGTGGAGTTAGAATGGTAGTGGATGGGTAATGGCAGTGGACGGAGGATTGCAGTGGATGGGGGATGGTAGTGGAGGGAGGATGGAAGTGGAGGGAGGATGGTAGTGCATGGGGGATGTCAATGGATGGAGGATGGTAGTGGAGGGAGAATGGTAGTGGATGGAGGGGGCAGTGGAGGAAGGGTGGTAGTGGAGGGAGGGTGGTAGTGCAGGGAGGATGGTAGTGGAGGGAGGATGGTAGTGGAGGGAAGATGGTATTCGATTGAGGATGGTAGTAGAGGGAGGATTGAAGTAGATGCAGGATGGTAGTGGATTGAGGATGATAGTGGAGGGAGGATAGTAGTGGAAAGAGGATGGTAGTGGATGGAGGATCGTAGTGGATGGGAAATCATAGTGGAGGGAGAATGATAGTGGATGGTGAATGGTAGTGGGGGGAGAGAATGTAGTGTATGGTGGATGGTAGTGGCAGGAGGATGGTAGTGGAGGGATGATGGTAGTAGATGTAGGATGGTAGTTGAGCGATGATGATTGGAGATGGAGGATGGTAGTGGAGGGATGATGGTAGTAGATGGAGGATGGTATTGGATGGGGGTTGTTAGTGGATGGAGGAATGTAGTGGATGGGGAATGGTAGTGGATGGAGAATGGTAGTGGAAGGGAATGGTAGTGGAGGGAGGTTGGTAGTAGATGGAGGATGGTAGTGGAGGGAGAATGGTAGTGGAGGGAGGATGGTAGTAGATGGAGGATGGTTTGGAGTGACGATGGAAGTAGATGGAGGATGGTGGTGGATGGTGGATGGTAGTGGATGGAGGATGGTAGTGGACGGAGGATGGTAGTACTTGGAGGACGTTTGTGGATGGAGGATGGTAGTGGAGGGAGGATGTAATTAGACTGAGGAAGGTAGTAGATGGAGGATGGTAGTGGAGGGAGGATGGTAGTACTTGGAGGACATTTTTGGATGGGGGATGGTAGTGGAGGGAGGATGTTAGTGGAGGGAGAATGTTAGTCGATGCGGCATGGTAGTGGATGGAGGATGGTAGTGGAGGGAGCATGGTAGTGGATGGTGGATGGTAGTGCAGGGAGGATGGTAGTGGATGGGGAATGGTAGTGGATGGAGGATATTAGTGGAGTGAGGATGGTAGTAGAAGGAAGATTGCTGTGGAGGGAGGATGGTAATAGATGAAGGAAGGTAGTAGAGGCAGGATGGTGCTAGATGGAGGATGGTTTGGAGGGATGATGGTATTAGATGGAGGATGGTGGTGGATGGTGGATGGTAGTGGATGGAGGATGGTAGTGGAGGGAGGATGGTAGTAGATGGAGGATGGTAGTGGAGTGAGGATGGTAGTAGATTGAGGATGGTAGTAGAGGGAGGATGGTTGTAGATGGAGGATGGTAGTGGACGGAGGATGGTAGTAGATGGAGGACGGTAGTGGATGGGGGCTTGTAGTGGAGGGAGGATGGTAGAGGAGGGAGCATGGTTGTGGATGATGGATGGTAGTGCAGGGATGATGGTAGTGGAGGGAGTATGGTAGTGGAGGGAAGATGGTAGTAGATTGAGGATGGTAGTAGAGGGAGGATTGAAGTAGATGCAGGATGGTAGTGGATGGAGGATGATAGTGGAGGGAGGATAGTAGTGGAAAGAGGATGGTAGTGGATGGAGGATCGTAGTGGATGGGAAATCATAGTGGAGGGAGAATGATAGTGGATGGTGAATGGTAGTGGGGGGAGAGAATGTAGTGTATGGTGGATGGTAGTGGCAGGAGGATGGTAGTGGAGGGATGATGGTAGTAGATGTAGGATGGTAGTTGAGCAATGATGATTGGAGATGGAGGATGGTAGTGGAGGGATGATGGTAGTAGATGGAGGATGCTATTGGATGGGGGTTGTTAGTGGATGGAGGAATGTAGTGGATGGGGAATGGTAGTGGATGGAGATTGGTAGTGGATGGGGAATGGTAGTGGAGGGAGGTTGGTAGTAGATGGAGGATGTTAGTGGAGGGAGGATGGTAGTGGAAGGAGAATGTTAGTGTATGGGGAATGGTAGTGGAGGGAGAATGGTCGTGGAGGGAGAATGGTAGTTGATGGGGAATGGCAGTGGACAGAGGATAGCAGTGGATGGGGGATGGTAGTGGAGGGATGATGGAAGTGGAGGGAGGATGGTAGTGGATGGGGGATGGTAGTGGATGGAGGATGTTAGTGGATGGAAGGGTGGTAGTGGAGGGAGGGTGGTAGTGCAGGGAGGATGGTACTGGAGGGAGGATGGTAGTGGAGGGAAGATGGTAGTCGATTGAGGATGGTAGTAGAGGGAGGATTGAAGTAGATGCAGGATGGTAGTGGATTGAGGATGATAGTGGAGGGAGGATAGTAGTGGAAAGAGGATGGTAGTGGATGGAGGATCGTAGTGGATGGGAAATCATAGTGGAGGGAGAATGATAGTGGATGGTGAATGGTAGTGGGGGGAGAGAATGTAGTGTATGGTGGATGGTAGTGGCAGGAGGATGGTATTGGAGGGATGATGGTAGTAGATGTAGGATGGTAGTTGAGCGATGATGATTGGAGATGGAGGATGGTAGTGGAGGGATGATGGTAGTAGATGGAGGATGGTATTGGATGGGGGTTGTTAGTGGATGGAGGAATGTAGTGGATGGGGAATGGTAGTGGATGGAGAATGGTAGTGGATGGGGAATGGTAGTGGAGGGAGGTTGGTAGTAGATGGAGGATGGTAGTGGAAGGAGAATGTTAATGTATGGGGAATGGTAGTGGAGGGAGAATGGTCGTGGAGGGAGAATGGTAGTTGATGGGGAATGGCAGTGGACAGAGGATAGCAGTGGATGGGGGATGGTAGTGGAGGGATGATGGAAGTGGAGGGAGGATGGTGGAGCATGGGGGATGTCAGTGGATGGAGGATGGTAGTGGAGGGAGAATGGTAGTGTATGGAGGGTGGCAGTGGAGGAAGGGTGGTAGTGGAGGGAGGGTGGTAGTGCAGGGAGGATGGTAGTGGAGGGTGGATGGTACTGGAAGGGGGATGGTAGTGTATGGGGGATGGCAGTGAATGGAAGGTGGTAGTGGAGGGATGATGGTAGTAGATGTAGGATGGTATTGGAGCGATGATGATTGGAGATGGAGGATGGTAGTGGAGGGATGATGGTAGTAGATGGACGATGGTAGTTGAGTGAGGATGGTAGTAGAAGGAAGATTGCAGTGGGGGGAGGATGGTAATAGATGAAGGAAGGTAGTAGTGGCAGGATGGTAGTAGATGGAGGATGGTTTGGAGGGACGATGGTAGTAGATGGAGGATGGTTGTGGATGGTGGATGGTAGTGGATGGAGGATGGTAGTGGAGGGAGGATGGTAGTAGATTGAAGATGGTAGTAGACGGAGGATGGTTGTAGACGGAGGATGGTAGTGGATGGAGGATGGTAGTAGACGGAGGACGGTAGTGGATGGGGGCTGGTAGTGGAGGGAGGATGGTAGAGGAGGGAGCATGGTTGTGGATGGTGGATGGTAGTGCAGGGATGATGGTAGTGGAGGGAGTATGGTAGTGGAGGGAAGATGGTAGTAGATTGAGAATGGTAGTAGAGGGAGGATTTAAGTAGATGCAGGATGGTAGTTGAGGGAGGATGATAGTAGAGGGAGGATAGTAGTGGAAGGTGGATGGTAGTGGATGGAGGATCGTAGTGGATGGGAAATCATAGTGGAGGGAGAATGGTAGTGGATGGTGAATGGTAGTGGGGGGAGAGAATGTAGTGTATGGGGGATGGTAGTGGATGGAGGATGGTAGTGGAGGGATGATGGTAGTAGATGTAGGATGGTAGTGGAGGGATGATGATTGGAGATGGAGGATGGTAGTGGAGGGATGATGGTAGAAGATGGAGGATGTTATTGGATGGGGGTTGTTAGTGGATGGAGGAATGTAGTGGATGGGGAATGGTAGTGGATGGAGAATGGTAGTGGATGGGGAATGGTAGTGGAGAGAGGATGGTAGTAGCTGGAGGATGGTAGTGGAGGGAGGATGGTAGTGGAAGGAGAATGTTAGTGTATGGAGAATGGTAGTGGAGGGAGAATGGTCATGGAGTTAGAATGGTAGTGGATGGGTAATGGCAGTGGACGGAGGATTGCAGTGGATGGGGGATGGTAGTGGAGGGAGCATGGAAGTGGAGGGAGGATGGTAGTGCATGGGGGATGTCAATGGATGGAGGATGGTAGTGGAGGGAGAATGGTAGTGGATGGAGGGTGGCAGTGGAGGAAGGGTGGTAGTGGAGGGAGGGTGGTAGTGCAGGGAGGATGGTAGTGGAGGGAGGATGGTAGTGGATGGGGGATGGTAGTGGATGGAGGATGTTAGTGGATGGAAGGTGGTAGTGGAGGGAAGATGGTAGTCGATTGAGGATGGTAGTAGAGGGAGGATTGAAGTAGATGCAGGATGGTAGTGGATTGAGGATGATAGTGGAGGGAGGATAGTAGTGGAAAGAGGATGGTAGTGGATGGAGGATCGTAGTGGATGGGAAATCATAGTGGAGGGAGAATGATAGTGGATGGTGAATGGTAGTCGGGGGAGAGAATGTAGTGTATGGTGGATGGTAGTGGCAGGAGGATGGTAGTGGAGGGATGATGGTAGTAGATGTAGGATGGTAGTTGAGCGATGATGATTGGAGATGGAGGATGGTAGTGGAGGGATGATGGTAGTAGATGGAGGATGGTATTGGATGGGGGTTGTTAGTGGATGGAGGAATGTAGTGGATGGGGAATGGTAGTGGATGGAGAATGGTGGTGGAAGGGAATGGTAGTGGAGGGAGGTTGGTAGTAGATGGAGGATGGTAGTGGAGGGAGGATGGTAGTGGAGGGAGGATGGTAGTAGATGGAGGATGGTTTGGAGTGACGATGGAAGTAGATGGAGGATGGTGGTGGATGGTGGATGGTAGTGGATGGAGGATGGTAGTGGACGGAGGATGGTAGTACTTGGAGGACGTTTGTGGATGGAGGATGGTAGTGGAGGGAGGATGTAATTAGACTGAGGAAGGTAGTAGATGGAGGATGGTAGTGGAGGGAGGATGGTAGTACTTGGAGGACATTTTTGGATGGGGGATGGTAGTGGAGGGAGGATGTTAGTGGAGGGAGAATGTTAGTCGATGCGGCATGGTAGTGGATGGAGGATGGTAGTGGAGGGAGCATGGTAGTGGATGGTGGATGGTAGTGCAGGGAGGATGGTAGTGGATGGGGAATGGTAGTGGATGGAGGATGTTAGTGGAGTGAGGATGGTAGTAGAAGGAAGATTGCTGTGGAGGGAGGATGGTAATAGATGAAGGAAGGTAGTAGAGGCAGGATGGTAGTAGATGGAGGATGGTTTGGAGGGATGATGGTATTAGATGGAGGATGGTGGTGGATGGTGGATGGTAGTGGATGGAGGATGGTAGTGGAGGGAGGATGGTAGTAGATGGAGGATGGTAGTGGAGTGAGGATGGTAGTAGATTGAGGATGGTAGTAGAGGGAGGATGGTTGTAGATGGAGGATGGTAGTGGACGGAGGATGGTAGTAGATGGAGGACGGTAGTGGATGGGGGCTTGTAGTGGAGGGAGGATGGTAGAGGAGGGAGCATGGTTGTGGATGATGGATGGTAGTGCAGGGATGATGGTAGTGGAGGGAGTATGGTAGTGGAGGGAAGATGGTAGTAGATTGAGGATGGTAGTAGAGGGAGGATTGAAGTAGATGCAGGATGGTAGTGGATGGAGGATGATAGTGGAGGGAGGATAGTAGTGGAAAGAGGATGGTAGTGGATGGAGGATCGTAGTGGATGGGAAATCATAGTGGAGGGAGAATGATAGTGGATGGTGAATGGTAGTGGGGGGAGAGAATGTAGTGTATGGTGGATGGTAGTGGCAGGAGGATGGTAGTGGAGGGATGATGGTAGTAGATGTAGGATGGTAGTTGAGCAATGATGATTGGAGATGGAGGATGGTAGTGGAGGGATGATGGTAGTAGATGGAGGATGCTATTGGATGGGGGTTGTTAGTGGATGGAGGAATGTAGTGGATGGGGAATGGTAGTGGATGGAGATTGGTAGTGGAAGGGGAATGGTAGTGGAGGGAGGTTGGTAGTAGATGGAGGATGTTAGTGGAGGGAGGATGGTAGTGGAAGGAGAATGTTAGTGTATGGGGAATGGTAATGGAGGGAGAATGGTAGTTGATGGGGAATGGCAGTGGACAGAGGATAGCAGTGGATGGGGGATGGTAGTGGAGGGATGATGGAAGTGGAGGGAGGATGGTGGAGCATGGGGGATGTCAGTGGATGGAGGATGGTAGTGGAGGGAGAATGGTAGTGTATGGAGGGTGGCAGTGGAGGAAGGGTGGTAGTGGAGGGAGGGTGGTAGTGCAGGGAGGATGGTAGTGGAGGGTGGATGGTACTGGAAGGGGGATGGTAGTGTATGGGGGATGGCAGTGAATGGAAGGTGGTAGTGGAGGGATGATGGTAGTAGATGTAGGATGGTAGTGGAGCGATGATGATTGGAGATGGAGGATGGTAGTGGAGGGATGATGGTAGTAGATGGAGGATGGTAGTTGAGTGAGGATGGTAGTAGAAGGAAGATTGCAGTGGGGGGAGGATGGTAATAGATGAGAGAAGGTAGTAGTGGCAGAATGGTAGTAGATGGAGGATGGTTTGGAGGGACGATGGTAGTAGATGGAGGATGGTTGTGGATGGTGGATGGTAGTGGATGGAGGATGGTAGTGGAGGGAGGATGGTAGTAGATTGAAGATGGTAGTAGACGGAGGATGGTTGTAGACGGAGGATGGTAGTGGATGGAGGATGGTAGTAGACGGAGGACGGTAGTGGATGGGGGCTGGTAGTGGAGGGAGGATGGTAGAGGAGGGAGCATGGTTGTGGATGGTGGATGGTAGTGCAGGGATGATGGTAGTGGAGGGAGTATGGTAGTGGAGGGAAGATGGTAGTAGATTGAGAATGGTAGTAGAGGGAGGATTTAAGTAGATGCAGGATGGTAGTTGAGGGAGGATGATAGTAGAGGGAGGATAGTAGTGGAAGGTGGATGGTAGTGGATGGAGGATCGTAGTGGATGGGAAATCATAGTGGAGGGAGAATGGTAGTGGATGGTGAATGGTAGTGGGGGGAGAGAATGTAGTGTATGGGGGATGGTAGTGGATGGAGGATGGTAGTGGAGGGATGATGGTAGTAGATGTAGGATGGTAGTGGAGGGATGATGATTGGAGATGGAGGATGGTAGTGGAGGGATGATGGTAGAAGATGGAGGATGTTATTGGATGGGGGTTGTTAGTGGATGGAGGAATGTAGTGGATGGGGAATGGTAGTGGATGGAGAATGGAAGTGGATGGGGAATGGTAGTGGAGAGAGGATGGTAGTAGCTGGAGGATGGTAGTGGAGGGAGGATGGTAGTGGAAGGAGAATGTTAGTGTATGGAGAATGGTAGTGGAGGGAGAATGGTCATGGAGTTAGAATGGTAGTGGATGGGTAATGGCAGTGGACGGAGGATTGCAGTGGATGGGGGATGGTAGTGGAGGGAGCATGGAAGTGGAGGGAGGATGGTAGTGCATGGGGGATGTCAATGGATGGAGGATGGTAGTGGAGGGAGAATGGTAGTGGATGGAGGGTGGCAGTGGAGGAAGGGTGGTAGTGGAGGGAGGGTGGTAGTGCAGGGAGGATGGTAGTGGAGGGAGGATGGTAGTGGATGGGGGATGGTAGTGGATGGAGGATGTTAGTGGATGGAAGGTGGTAGTGGAGGGAGGATGGTGGTGGAGGGAGGATGGTAGTGCATGGGGAATGGTAGTGGATGGAGGATGGTAGTGGAGGGAGGATAGTAGTGGATGGAGGATAGAAGTGGAGGGAGGATGGTAGTGGATGGAGGATGGTTGTGGAGGGAGGATGGTAATGGAGCGAGGATGGTAGTGAATTGAGGAGGGAAGTGGATGGAAGATGTTAGTGGAGGGAGGATGTTAGTGGATGGAGGATGGTAGTTGAGGGAGGATGGTAGTTGGGGGAGGATGGTATTGGAGGGAGGATGTTCGTAGATGGAGGATCGTTGTGGATGGAGGATGGTAGTGGAGGGAGGATGGTAGTGGAGGGAGGATGGTAGTGGAGGTAGGATGGTAGTGGAGGGAGGATAGTAGTGGATGGAGGATGGTAGTGGAGTGAGAATTGTAATGGATGGAGGATGGTATTGGAGGGAGGATGGTACTGGATGGAGGAGGGAAGTAAATGGAGGATGTTAGTGGAGGGATGATGGTGGTGGATGGAGGATGGTAGTGGAGGGATGATGGTAGTTGTGGGAGGATGGTAGTGAAGGGAGGATGGTAGATCGGGGAGGATGGTAGTGGATGGGGGATGGTATTGGATGGGGGATGGTAGTGGTTGGAGGATGGTAGTGGATGGGGGATGGTAGTGGGGGGAGGATGGTAGTGGATGGGGGATGGTAGTGGATGGAGGATGGTAGTTGAGGGAGGATGGTAGTTGGGGGAGGATGGTATTGGAGGGAGGATGTTCGTAGATGGAGGATGGTTGTGGATGGGGGATGGTAGTGGAGGTAGGATGGTAGTGGAGGGAGGATGGTAGTGGATGGAGGATGGTAGTGGAGGGAGGATAGTAGTGGATGGAGGATGGTAGTGGAGTGAGAATTGTAATGGATGGAGGATGGTATTGGAGGGAGGATGGTGCTGGATGGAGGAGGGAAGTAAATGGAGGATGTTAGTGGAGGGATGATGGTAGTGGATGGAGGATGGTAGTGGAGGAATGATGGTAGATGTGGGAGGATGGTAGTGGAGGGAGGATGGTAGATCGGGGAGGATGGTAGTGGATGGGGGATGGTATTGGATGGGGGATGGTAGTGGTTGGAGGATGGTAGTGGATGGGGGATGGTGGTGGGGGGAGGATGGTTGTAGATGGGGGATGGTACTGGATGGAGGATGGTAATGGAGGGAGGATGGTAGTAGATGGATGATGATAGTGGATGAGGGATGGTAGTGGATGGAGGTTGTTAGTGGAGGGATGATGGTAGTGGAGGGAGGATTGTCTGGGATGGGGGATGGTGGTGGAGGCAGGATGGTAATGGTTGGGGGATGGTAGTGGATGGATGATGGTATTGGAGGGGGATGGTAGTGGATGGAGGATGGTAAGGAGGGAGGATGGTATTAGATGTAGGATGGTAGTGGAGGGACAATGGTAGTAGATGGAGGATGGTAGTGGATGGGGAATGGTAGTGGAGGGAGGATGGTAGTGGATGGGGGATGGTAGTGGATGGAGGAATGTAGTGGAGGGAGGATGGTAGTCGATGGAGGATGGTAGTGGAGGGAGGATGCTAGTAGATGGAGGATGGTAGTGGAGGGAGGATGTTAGTAGATGGAGGATGGTAGTGGCGGGAGAATGGTAGTGGATGGAGGATGGTAGTGGAGGGATGATGGTAGTATATGGAGGATGGTGGTGGATGGGGTTTGGTAGTGGATGGAGGAAGGTTGTGGTTTGGGAATGGTAGTGGATGGAGAATGGTATTGGATGTGCAATGGTAGTGGAGGGAGGATGATAGTAGATGGAGGATGGAAGTGGAGGGAGGATGATAGTGGATCGGGAAATGTAGTTGAGGGAGGATGGTAGGGGATGGGGTATGGTAGTGGAGGAAGGATGTTAGTGGATGGTGGATGGTAGTGGAGGGAGCATGGTAGTGGCTGGTGGATGGTAGTGCAGGGAGGATGGTAGTGGATGGGGGATGGTAGTGGATGGAGGAAGTTAGTGGAGTGAGGATGGTAGTAGAAGGAAGATTGCAGTGGAGGGAGGATGGTAATAGATGAAGGAATGTAGTAGAGGCAGGATGGTAGTAGATGGAGGATGGTTTGGAGGGACAATGGTATTAGATGGAGGATGGTGGTGGATGGTGGATGGTAGTGGATGTAGGATGGTAGTGGAGGGAGGATGGTAGTAGATGGAGGATGGTAGTGGAGTGTGGATGGTAGTAGATTGAGGATGGTAGTAGAGGGAGGATGGTTGTAGATGGAGGATGGTAGTGGACGGAGGATGGTAGTAGATGGAGGACGGTAGTGGATGGGGGCTTGTAGTGGAGGGAGGATGGTAGAGGAGGGAGCATGGTTGTGGATGATGGATGGTAGTGCAGGGATGATGGTAGTGGAGGGAGTATGGTAGTGGAGTGAGGATGGTAGTAGATGGAGGATGGCGGTGGAGGGAGGATGGTAGTAGATGGAGGATGGTTTGGAGTGACGATGGAAGTAGATGGAGGATGGTGGTGGATGGTGGATGGTAGTGGATGGAGGATGGTAGTGGACGGAGGATGGTAGTACTTGGAGGACGTTTGTGGATGGAGGATGGTAGTGGAGGGAGGATGGAATTAGACTGAGGATGGTAGTAGATGGATGATGGTAGTGGAGGGAGGATGGTAGTACTTGGAGGACATTTTTGGATGGGGGATGGTAGTGGAGGGAGGATGTTAGTGGAGGGAGAATGTTAGTCGATGCGGGATGGTAGTGGATGGAGGATGGTAGTGGAGGGAGCATGGTAGTGGATGGTGGATGGTAGTGCAGGGAGGATGGTAGTGGATGGGGAATGGTAGTGGATGGAGGATGTTAGTGGAGTGAGGATGGTAGTAGAAGGAAGATTGCAGTGGAGGGAGGATGGTAATAGATGAAGGAAGGTAGTAGAGGCAGGATGGTAGTAGATGGAGGATGGTTTGGAGGGACGATGGTAGTAGATGGAGGATGGTGGTGGATGGTGGATGGTAGTGGACGGAGGATGGTAGTGGAGGGAGGATGGTAGTAGATTGAAGATGGTAGTAGACGGAGGATGGTTGTAGACGGAGGATGGTAGTGGATGGAGGATGGTAGTAGACGGAGGACGCTAGTGGATGGGGGCTGGTAGTGGAGGGAGGATGGTAGAGGAGGGAGCATGGTTGTGGATGGTGGATGGTAGTGCAGGGATGATGGTAGTGGAGGGAGTATGGTAGTGGAGGGAAGATGGTAGTAGATTGAGGATGGTAGTAGAGGGAGGATTTAAGTAGATGTAGGATGGTAGTTGAGGGAGGATGATAGTAGAGGGAGGATAGTAGTGGAAGGTGGATGGTAGTGGATGGAGGATGGTAGTGGAGGGAGGATGGTAGTGCATGGGGAATGGTAGTGGATGGAGGATGGTAGTGGAGGGAGGATAGTAGTGGATGGAGGATAGAAGTGGAGGGAGGATGGTAGTGGATGGAGGATGGTTGTGGAGGGAGGATGGTAATGGAGCGAGGATGGTAGTGAATTGAGGAGGGAAGTGGATGGAAGATGTTAGTGGAGGGAGGATGTTAGTGGATGGAGGATGGTAGTTGAGGGAGGATGGTAGTTGGGGGAGGATGGTATTGGAGGGAGGATGTTCGTAGATGGAGGATCGTTGTGGATGGAGGATGGTAGTGGAGGGAGGATGGTAGTGGAGGGAGGATGGTAGTGGAGGTAGGATGGTAGTGGAGGGAGGATAGTAGTGGATGGAGGATGGTAGTGGAGTGAGAATTGTAATGGATGGAGGATGGTATTGGAGGGAGGATGGTACTGGATGGAGGAGGGAAGTAAATGGAGGATGTTAGTGGAGGGATGATGGTGGTGGATGGAGGATGGTAGTGGAGGGATGATGGTAGTTGTGGGAGGATGGTAGTGAAGGGAGGATGGTAGATCGGGGAGGATGGTAGTGGATGGGGGATGGTATTGGATGGGGGATGGTAGTGGATGGAGGATGGTAGTTGAGGGAGGATGGTAGTTGGGGGAGGATGGTATTGGAGGGAGGATGTTCGTAGATGGAGGATGGTTGTGGATGGGGGATGGTAGTGGAGGTAGGATGGTAGTGGAGGGAGGATGGTAGTGGATGGAGGATGGTAGTGGAGGGAGGATAGTAGTGGATGGAGGATGGTAGTGGAGTGAGAATTGTAATGGATGGAGGATGGTATTGGAGGGAGGATGGTGCTGGATGGAGGAGGGAAGTAAATGGAGGATGTTAGTGGAGGGATGATGGTAGTGGATGGAGGATGGTAGTGGAGGAATGATGGTAGATGTGGGAGGATGGTAGTGGAGGGAGGATGGTAGATCGGGGAGGATGGTAGTGGATGGGGGATGGTATTGGATGGGGGATGGTAGTGGTTGGAGGATGGTAGTGGATGGGGGATGGTGGTGGGGGGAGGATGGTTGTAGATGGGGGATGGTACTGGATGGAGGATGGTAATGGAGGGAGGATGGTAGTAGATGGATGATGATAGTGGATGAGGGATGGTAGTGGATGGAGGTTGTTAGTGGAGGGATGATGGTAGTGGAGGGAGGATTGTCTGGGATGGGGGATGGTGGTGGAGGCAGGATGGTAATGGTTGGGGGATGGTAGTGGATGGATGATGGTATTGGAGGGGGATGGTAGTGGATGGAGGATGGTAAGGAGGGAGGATGGTATTAGATGTAGGATGGTAGTGGAGGGACAATGGTAGTAGATGGAGGATGGTAGTGGATGGGGAATGGTAGTGGAGGGAGGATGGTAGTGGATGGGGGATGGTAGTGGATGGAGGAATGTAGTGGAGGGAGGATGGTAGTCGATGGAGGATGGTAGTGGAGGGAGGATGCTAGTAGATGGAGGATGGTAGTGGAGGGAGGATGTTAGTAGATGGAGGATGGTAGTGGCGGGAGAATGGTAGTGGATGGAGGATGGTAGTGGAGGGATGATGGTAGTATATGGAGGATGGTGGTGGATGGGGTTTGGTAGTGGATGGAGGAAGGTTGTGGTTTGGGAATGGTAGTGGATGGAGAATGGTATTGGATGTGCAATGGTAGTGGAGGGAGGATGATAGTAGATGGAGGATGGAAGTGGAGGGAGGATGATAGTGGATCGGGAAATGTAGTTGAGGGAGGATGGTAGGGGATGGGGTATGGTAGTGGAGGAAGGATGGTAGTGGATGGTGGATGGTAGTGGAGGGAGCATGGTAGTGGCTGGTGGATGGTAGTGCAGGGAGGATGGTAGTGGATGGGGGATGGTAGTGGATGGAGGAAGTTAGTGGAGTGAGGATGGTAGTAGAAGGAAGATTGCAGTGGAGGGAGGATGGTAATAGATGAAGGAATGTAGTAGAGGCAGGATGGTAGTAGATGGAGGATGGTTTGGAGGGACAATGGTATTAGATGGAGGATGGTGGTGGATGGTGGATGGTAGTGGATGTAGGATGGTAGTGGAGGGAGGATGGTAGTAGATGGAGGATGGTAGTGGAGTGTGGATGGTAGTAGATTGAGGATGGTAGTAGAGGGAGGATGGTTGTAGATGGAGGATGGTAGTGGACGGAGGATGGTAGTAGATGGAGGACGGTAGTGGATGGGGGCTTGTAGTGGAGGGAGGATGGTAGAGGAGGGAGCATGGTTGTGGATGATGGATGGTAGTGCAGGGATGATGGTAGTGGAGGGAGTATGGTAGTGGAGTGAGGATGGTAGTAGATGGAGGATGGCGGTGGAGGGAGGATGGTAGTAGATGGAGGATGGTTTGGAGTGACGATGGAAGTAGATGGAGGATGATGGTGGATGGTAGTGGATGGAGGATGGTAGTGGACGGAGGATGGTAGTACTTGGAGGACGTTTGTGGATGGAGGATGGTAGTGGAGGGAGGATGGAATTAGACTGAGGATGGTAGTAGATGGATGATGGTAGTGGAGGGAGGATGTTAGTACTTGGAGGACATTTTTGGATGGGGGATGGTAGTGGAGGGAGGATGTTAGTGGAGGGAGAATGTTAGTCGATGCGGGATGGTAGTGGATGGAGGATGGTAGTGGAGGGAGCATGGTAGTGGATGGTGGATGGTAGTGCAGGGAGGATGGTAGTGGATGGGGAATGGTAGTGGATGGAGGATGTTAGTGGAGTGAGGATGGTAGTAGAAGGAAGATTGCAGTGGAGGGAGGATGGTAATAGATGAAGGAAGGTAGTAGAGGCAGGATGGTAGTAGATGGAGGATGGTTTGGAGGGACGATGGTAGTAGATGGAGGATGGTGGTGGATGGTGGATGGTAGTGGATGGAGGATGGTAGTGGAGGGAGGATGGTAGTAGATTGAAGATGGTAGTAGACGGAGGATGGTTGTAGACGGAGGATGGTAGTGGATGGAGGATGGTAGTAGACGGAGGACGCTAGTGGATGGGGGCTGGTAGTGGAGGGAGGATGGTAGAGGAGGGAGCATGGTTGTGGATGGTGGATGGTAGTGCAGGGATGATGGTAGTGGAGGGAGTATGGTAGTGGAGGGAAGATGGTAGTAGATTGAGGATGGTAGTAGAGGGAGGATTTAAGTAGATGTAGGATGGTAGTTGAGGGAGGATGATAGTAGAGGGAGGATAGTAGTGGAAGGTGGATGGTAGTGGATGGAGGATGGTAGTGGAGGGAAATTGGTAGTAGAGGTAGGATGGTAGTGGAGGGATGATGATTGGAGATGGAGGATGGTAGTGGAGGGATTATGGTAGTAGATGGAGGATGGTATTGGATGGGGGTTGTTAGTGGATGGAGGAATGTAGTGGATGGGGAATGGTAGTGGATGGAGAATGGTAGTGGATGGGGAATGGTAGTGGAGGGAGGATGGTAGTAGCTGGAGGATGGTAGTGGAGGGAGGATGGTAGTCGAAGGTGAATGTTAGTGTATGGGGAATGGTAGTGGAGGGAGAATGGTCGTGGAGTTAGAATGGTAGTGGATGGGTAATGGCATTGGACGGAGGATTGCAGTGGATGGGGGATGGTAGTGGAGGGAGGATGGAAGTGGAGGGAGGATGGTAGTGCATGGGGGATGTGAATGGATGGAGGATGGTAGTGGAGGGAGAATGGTAGTAGATGGAGGATGGTAGTGGAGTGAGGATGGTAGTAGATTGAGGATGGTAGTAGAGGGAGGATGGTTGTAGATGGAGGATGGTAGTGGACGGAGGATGGTAGTAGATGGAGGACGGTAGTGGATGGGGGCTTGTAGTGGAGGGAGGATGGTAGAGGAGGGATCATGGTTGTGGATGATGGATGGTAGTGCAGGGATGATGGTAGTGGACGGCGTATGGTAGTGGAGGGAAGATGGTAGTAGATTGAGGATGGTAGTAGAGGGAGGATTGAAGTAGATGCAGGATGGTAGTGGATGGAGGATGATAGTGGAGGGAGGATAGTAGTGGAAAGAGGATGGTAGTGGATGGAGGATCGTAGTGGATGGGAAATCATAGTGGAGGGAGAATGATAGTGGATGGTGAATGGTAGTGGGGGGAGAGAATGTAGTGTATGGTGGATGGTAGTGGCAGGAGGATGGTAGTGGAGGGATGATGGTAGTAGATGTAGGATGGTAGTTGAGCAATGATGATTGGAGATGGAGGATGGTAGTGGAGGGATGATGGTAGTAGATGGAGGATGCTATTGGATGGGGGTTGTTAGTGGATGGAGGAATGTAGTGGATGGGGAATGGTAGTGGATGGAGATTGGTAGTGGATGGGGAATGGTAGTGGAGGGAGGTTGGTAGTAGATGGAGGATGTTAGTGGAGGGAGGATGGTAGTGGAAGGAGAATGTTAGTGTATGGGGAATGGTAGTGGAGGGAGAATGGTCATGGAGGGAGAATGGTAGTGGATGGGGAATGGCAGTGGACCGAGGATAGCAGTGGATGGGGGATGGTAGTGGAGGGATGATGGAAGTGGAGGGAGGATGGTAGTGCATGGGGGATGTCAGTGGATGGAGGATGGTAGTGGAGGGAGAATGGTAGTGGATGGAGGGTGGCAGTGGAGGAAGGGTGGTAGTGGAGGGAGGGTGGTAGTGCAGGGAGGATGGTAGTGGAGGGTGGATGGTACTGGAAGGGGGATGGTAGTGTTTGGGGGATGGTAGTGGATGGAAGGTGGTAGTGGAGAGATGATGGTAGTAGATGTAGCATGGTAGTGGAGCGATGATGATTGGAGATGGAGGATGGTAGTGGAGGGATGTTGGTAGTAGATGGAGGATGGTAGTTGAGTGAGGATGGTAGTAGAAGGAAGATTGCAGTGGAGGGAGGATGGTAATAGATGAAGGAAGGTAGTAGAGGCAGGATGGTAGTAGATGGAGGATGGTTTGGAGGGACGATGGTAGTAGATGGAGGATGGTGGTGGATGGTGGATGGTAGTGGATGGAGGATGGTAGTGGAGGGAGGATGGTAGTAGATTGAAGATGGTAGTAGACGGAGGATGGTTGTAGACGGAGGATGGTATTGGATGGAGGATGGTGGTAGACGGAGGACGGTAGTGGATGGGGGCTGGTAGTGGAGGGAGGATGGTAGAGGAGGGAGCATGGTTGTGGATGGTGGATGGTAGTGAAGGGATGATGGTAGTGGAGGGAGTATGTTAGTGGAGGGAAGATGGTAGTAGATTGAGGATGGTAGTAGAGGGAGGATTTAAGTAGATGCAGGATGGTAATTGAGGGACGATGATAGTAGAGGGAGGATAGTAGTGGAAGGTGGATGGTAGTGGATGGAGGGTCGTAGTGGATGGGAAATCATAGTGGAGGGAGAATGGTAGTGGATGGTGAATGGTAGTGGGGGGAGAGAATGTAGTGTATGGGGGATGGTACTGGATGGAGGATGGTAGTGGAGGGAAATTGGTAGTAGATGTAGGATGGTAGTGGAGGGATGATGATTGGAGATGGAGGATGGTAGTGGAGGGATTATGGTAGTAGATGGAGGATGGTATTGGATAGGGGTTGTTAGTGGATGGAGGAATGTAGTGGATGGGGAATGGTAGTGGATGGAGAATGGTAGTGGATGGGGAATGGTAGTGGAGGGAGGATGGTAGTAGCTGGAGGATGGTAGTGGAGGGAGGATGGTAGTCGAAGGAGAATGTTAGTGTATGGGGAATGGTAGTGGAGGGAGAATGGTCGTGGAGTTAGAATGGTAGTGGATGGGTAATGGCAGTGGACGGAGGATTGCAGTGGAGGGGGATGGTAGTGGAGGGAGGATGGAAGTGGAGGGAGGATGGTAGTGCATGGGGGATGTCAATGGATGGAGGATGGTAGTGGAGGGAGAATGGTAGTGGATGGAGGGGGCAGTGGAGGAAGGGTGGTAGTGGAGTGAGGGTGGTAGTGCAGGGAGGATGGTAGTGGAGGGAGGATGGTAGTGGAGGGAAGATGGTATTCGATTGAGGATGGTAGTAGAGGGAGGATTGAAGTAGATGCAGGATGGTAGTGGATTGAGGATGATAGTGGAGGGAGGATAGTAGTGGAAAGAGGATGGTAGTGGATGGAGGATCGTAGTGGATGGGAAATCATAGTGGAGGGAGAATGATAGTGGATGGTGAATGGTAGTGGGGGGAGAGAATGTAGTGTATGGTGGATGGTAGTGGCAGGAGGATGGTAGTGGAGGGATGATGGTAGTAGATGTAGGATGGTAGTTGAGCGATGATGATTGGAGATGGAGGATGGTAGTGGAGGGATGATGGTAGTAGATGGAGGATGGTATTGGATGGGGGTTGTTAGTGGATGGAGGAATGTAGTGGATGGGGAATGGTAGTGGATGGAGAATGGTAGTGGAAGGGAATGGTAGTGGAGGGAGGTTGGTAGTAGATGGAGAATGGTAGTGGAGGGAGGATGGTAGTGGAGGGAGGATGGTAGTAGATGGAGGATGGTTTGGAGTGACAATGGAAGTAGATGGAGGATGGTGGTGGATGGTGGATGGTAGTGGATGGAGGATGGTAGTGGACGGAGGATGGTAGTACTTGGAGGACGTTTGTGGATGGAGGATGGTAGTGGAGGGAGGATGTAATTAGACTGAGGAAGGTAGTAGATGGAGGATGGTAGTGGAGGGAGGATGGTAGTACTTGGAGGACATTTTTGGATGGGGGATGGTAGTGGAGGGAGGATGTTAGTGGAGGGAGAATGTTAGTCGATGCGGCATGGTAGTGGATGGAGGATGGTAGTGGAGGGAGCATGGTAGTGGATGGTGGATGGTAGTGCAGGGAGGATGGTAGTGGATGGGGGATGGTAGTGGATGGAGGATGTTAGTGGAGTGAGGATGGTAGTAGAAGGAAGATTGCTGTGGAGGGAGGATGGTAATAGATGAAGGAAGGTAGTAGAGGCAGGATGGTAGTAGTTGGAGGATGGTTTGGAGGGATGATGGTATTAGATGGAGGATGGTGGTGGATGGTGGATGGTAGTGGATGGAGGATGGTAGTGGAGGGAGGATGGTAGTTGATGGAGGATGGTAGTGGAGTGAGGATGGTAGTAGATTGAGGATGGTAGTAGAGGGAGGATGGTTGTAGATGGAGGATGGTAGTGGACGGAGGATGGTAGTAGATGGAGGACGGTAGTGGATGGGGGCTTGTAGTGGAGGGAGGATGGTAGAGGAGGGACATTGGTTGTGGATGATGGATGGTAGTGCAGGGATGATGGTAGTGGAGGGAGTATGGTAGTGGAGGGAAGATGGTAGTAGATTGAGGATGGTAGTAGAGGGAGGATTGAAGTAGATGCAGGATGGTAGTGGATGGAGGATGATAGTGGAGGGAGGATAGTAGTGGAAAGAGGATGGTAGTGGATGGAGGATCGTAGTGGATGGGAAATCATAGTGGAGGGAGAATGATAGTGGATGGTGAATGGTAGTGGGGGGAGAGAATGTAGTGTATGGTGGATGGTAGTGGCAGGAGGATGGTAGTGGAGGGATGATGGTAGTAGATGTAGGATGGTAGTTGAGCAATGATGATTGGAGATGGAGGATGGTAGTGGAGGGATGATGGTAGTAGATGGAGGATGCTATTGGATGGGGGTTGTTAGTGGATGGAGGAATGTAGTGGATGGGGAATGGTAGTGGATGGAGATTGGTAGTGGATGGGGAATGGTAGTGGAGGGAGGTTGGTAGTAGATGGAGGATGTTAGTGGAGGGAGGATGGTAGTGGAAGGAGAATGTTAGTGTATGGGGAATGGTAGTGGAGGGAGAATGGTCGTGGAGGGAGAATGGTAGTTGATGGGGAATGGCAGTGGACAGAGGATAGCAGTGGATGGGGGATGGTAGTGGAGGGATGATGGAAGTGGAGGGAGGATGGTGGTGGAGGGAGAATGGTAGTGGATGGAGGGTGGCAGTGGAGGAAGGGTGGTAGTGGAGGGAGGGTGGTAGTGCAGGGAGGATGGTAGTGGAGGGAGGATGGTAGTGGAGGGAAGATGGTAGTCGATTGAGGATGGTAGTAGAGGGAGGATTGAAGTAGATGCAGGATGGTAGTGGATTGAGGATGATAGTGGAGGGAGGATAGTAGTGGAAAGAGGATGGTAGTGGATGGAGGATCGTAGTGGATGGGAAATCATAGTGGAGGGAGAATGATAGTGGATGGTGAATGGTAGTGGGGGGAGAGAATGTAGTGTATGGTGGATGGTAGTGGCAGGAGGATGGTATTGGAGGGATGATGGTAGTAGATGTAGGATGGTAGTTGAGCGATGATGATTGGAGATGGAGGATGGTAGTGGAGGGATGATGGTAGTAGATGGAGGATGGTATTGGATGGGGGTTGTTAGTGGATGGAGGAATGTAGTGGATGGGGAATGGTAGTGGATGGAGAATGGTAGTGGATGGGGAATGGTAGTGGAGGGAGGTTGGTAGTAGATGGAGGATGGTAGTGGAAGGAGAATGTTAATGTATGGGGAATGGTAGTGGAGGGAGAATGGTCGTGGAGGGAGAATGGTAGTTGATGGGGAATGGCTTTGGACAGAGGATAGCAGTGGATGGGGGATGGTAGTGGAGGGATGATGGAAGTGGAGGGAGGATGGTGGAGCATGGGGGATGTCAGTGGATGGAGGATGGTAGTGGAGGGAGAATGGTAGTGTATGGAGGGTGGCAGTGGAGGAAGGGTGGTAGTGGAGGGAGGGTGGTAGTGCAGGGAGGATGGTAGTGGAGGGTGGATGGTACTGGAAGGGGGATGGTAGTGTATGGGGGATGGCAGTGAATGGAAGGTGGTAGTGGAGGGATGATGGTAGTAGATGTAGGATGGTAGTGGAGCGATGATGATTGGAGATGGAGGATGGTAGTGGAGGGATGATGGTAGTAGATGGAGGATGGTAGTTGAGTGAGGATGGTAGTAGAAGGAAGATTGCAGTGGGGGGAGGATGGTAATAGATGAAGGAAGGTAGTAGTGGCAGGATGGTAGTAGATGGAGGATGGTTTGGAGGGACGATGGTAGTAGATGGAGGATGGTTGTGGATGGTGGATGGTAGTGGATGGAGGATGGTAGTGGAGGGAGGATGGTAGTAGATTGAAGATGGTAGTAGACGGAGGATGGTTGTAGACGGAGGATGGTAGTGGATGGAGGATGGTAGTAGACGGAGGACGGTAGTGGATGGGGGCTGGTAGTGGAGGGAGGATGGTAGAGGAGGGAGCATGGTTGTGGATGGTGGATGGTAGTGCAGGGATGATGGTAGTGGAGGGAGTATGGTAGTGGAGGGAAGATGGTAGTAGATTGAGAATGGTAGTAGAGGGAGGATTTAAGTAGATGCAGGATGGTAGTTGAGGGAGGATGATAGTAGAGGGAGGATAGTAGTGGAAGGTGGATGGTAGTGGATGGAGGATCGTAGTGGATGGGAAATCATAGTGGAGGGAGAATGGTAGTGGATGGTGAATGGTAGTGGGGGGAGAGAATGTAGTGTATGGGGGATGGTAGTGGATGGAGGATGGTAGTGGGGGGATGATGGTAGTAGATGTAGGATGGTAGTGGAGGGATGATGATTGGAGATGGAGGATGGTAGTGGAGGGATGATGGTAGAAGATGGAGGATGTTATTGGATGGGGGTTGTTAGTGGATGGAGGAATGTAGTGGATGGGGAATGGTAGTGGATGGAGAATGGTAGTGGATGGGGAATGGTAGTGGAGAGAGGATGGTAGTAGCTGGAGGATGGTAGTGGAGGGAGGATGGTAGTGGATGGAGAATGTTAGTGTATGGAGAATGGTAGTGGAGGGAGAATGGTCATGGAGTTAGAATGGTAGTGGATGGGTAATGGCAGTGGACGGAGGATTGCAGTGGATGGGGGATGGTAGTGGAGGGAGCATGGAAGTGGAGGGAGGATGGTAGTGCATGGGGGATGTCAATGGATGGAGGATGGTAGTGGAGGGAGAATGGTAGTGGATGGAGGGTGGCAGTGGAGGAAGGGTGGTAGTGGAGGGAGGGTGGTAGTGCAGGGAGGATGGTAGTGGAGGGAGGATGGTAGTGGATGGGGGATGGTAGTGGATGGAGGATGTTAGTGGATGGAAGGTGGTAGTGGAGGGAGGATGGTGGTGGAGGGAGGATGGTAGTGCATGGGGAATGGTAGTGGATGGAGGATGGTAGTGGAGGGAGGATAGTAGTGGATGGAGGATAGAAGTGGAGGGAGGATGGTAGTGGATGGAGGATGGTTGTGGAGGGAGGATGGTAATGGAGCGAGGATGGTAGTGAATTGAGGAGGGAAGTGGATGGAAGATGTTAGTGGAGGGAGGATGGTAGTGGATGGAGGATGGTAGTTGAGGGAGGATGGTAGTTGGGGGAGGATGGTATTGGAGGGAGGATGTTCGTAGATGGAGGATCGTTGTGGATGGAGGATGGTAGTGGAGGGAGGATGGTAGTGGAGGGAGGATGGTAGTGGAGGTAGGATGGTAGTGGAGGGAGGATAGTAGTGGATGGAGGATGGTAGTGGAGTGAGAATTGTAATGGATGGAGGATGGTATTGGAGGGAGGATGGTACTGGATGGAGGAGGGAAGTAAATGGAGGATGTTAGTGGAGGGATGATGGTGGTGGATGGAGGATGGTAGTGGAGGGATGATGGTAGTTGTGGGAGGATGGTAGTGAAGGGAGGATGGTAGATCGGGGAGGATGGTAGTGAATGGGGGATGGTATTGGATGGGGGATGGTAGTGGTTGGAGGATGGTAGTGGATGGGGGATGGTAGTGGGGGCAGGATGGTAGTGGATGGGGGATGGTAGTGGATGGAGGATGGTAGTTGAGGGAGGATGGTAGTTGGGGGAGGATGGTATTGGAGGGAGGATGTTCGTAGATGGAGGATGGTTGTGGATGGGGGATGGTAGTGGAGGGAGGATGGTAGTGTAGGGAGGATGGTAGTGGATGGAGGATGGTAGTGGAGGGAGGATAGTAGTGGATGGAGGATGGTAGTGGAGTGAGAATTGTAATGGATGGAGGATGGTATTGGAGGGAGGATGGTGCTGGATGGAGGAGGGAAGTAAATGGAGGATGTTAGTGGAGGGATGATGGTAGTGGATGGAGGATGGTAGTGGAGGAATGATGGTAGTTGTGGGAGGATGGTAGTGGAGGGAGGATGGTAGATCGGGGAGGATGGTAGTGGATGGGGGATGGTATTGGATGGGGGATGGTAGTGGTTGGAGGATGGTAGTGGATGGGGGATGGTGGTGGGGGGAGGATGGTTGTGGATGGGGGATGGTACTGGATGGAGGATGGTAATGGAGGGAGGATGGTAGTAGATGGATGATGATAGTGGATGAGGGATGGTAGTGGATGGAGGTTGTTAGTGGAGGGATGATGGTAGTGGAGGGAGGATTGTCTGGGATGGGGGATGGTGGTGGAGGCAGGATGGTAATGGTTGGGGGATGGTAGTGGATGGATGATGGTATTGGAGGGGGATGGTAGTGGATGGAGGATGGTAAGGAGGGAGGATGGTATTAGATGTAGGATGGTAGTGGAGGGACAATGGTAGTAGATGGAGGATGGTAGTGGATGGGGAATGGTAGTGGAGGGAGGATGGTAGTGGATGGGGGATGGTAGTGGATGGAGGAATGTAGTGGAGGGAGGATGGTAGTCGATGGAGGATGGTAGTGGAGGGAGGATGCTAGTAGATGGAGGATGGTAGTGGAGGGAGGATGTTAGTAGATGGAGGATGGTAGTAGCGGGAGAATGGTAGTGGATGGAGGATGGTAGTGGAGTGATGATGGTAGTATATGGAGGATGGTAGTGGATGGGGTTTGGTAGTGGATGGAGGAAGGTTGTGGTTTGGGAATGGTAGTGGATGGAGAATGGTATTGGATGTGCAATGGTAGTGGAGGGAGGATGATAGTAGATGGAGGATGGAAGTGGAGGGAGGATGATAGTGGATCGGGAAATGTAGTTGAGGGAGGATGGTAGGGGATGGCGTATGGTAGTGGAGGAAGGATGGTAGTGGATGGTGGATGGTATTGGAGGGAGCATGGTAGTGGCTGGTGGATGGTAGTGCAGGGAGGATGGTAGTGGATGGGGGATGGTAGTGGATGGAGGAAGTTAGTGGAGTGAGGTTGGTAGTAGAAGGAAGATTGCAGTGGAGGGAGGATGGTAATAGATGAAGGAAGGTAGTAGAGGCAGGATGGTAGTAGATGGAGGATGGTTTGGAGGGACGATGGTAGTAGATGGATGATGGTGTTGGATGGTCGATGGCAGTGGATGGAGGATGGTAGTGGAGGGAGGATGGTAGTAGTTTGAAGATGGTAGTAGACGGAGGATGGTTGTAGATGGTGGATGGTTGTGGACGGAGGATGGTAGTCGATGGAGGACGGTAGTGGATGGGGGCTTGTAGTGGAGGGAGGATGGTAGAGGAGGGAGCATGGTTGTGGATGATGGATGGTAGTGCAGGGATGATGGTAGTGGAGGGAGTATGGTGGTGGAGGGAAGATGGTAGTAGATTGAGGATGGTAGTAGAGGGAGGATTGAAGTAGATGCAGGATGGTAGTGGATGGAGGATGATAGTAGAGGGAGGATAGTAGTGGAAAGAGGATGGTAGTGGATGGAGTATCGAAGTGGATGGGAAATCATAATGGAGGGAGAATGGTAGTGGATGGTGAATGGTAGTGGGGGGAGAGAATGTAGTGAATGGCGGATGGTAGTGGATGGAGGATGGTAGTGGAGGGATGATGGTAGTAGATGTAGGATGGTAGTTGAGCAATGATGATTGGAGATGGAGGATGGTAGTGGAGGGATGATGGTAGTAGATGGAGGATGGTATTGGATGGGGGTTGTAAGTGGATGGAGGAATGTAGTGGATGGGGAATAGTAGTGGATGGAGAATGGTAGTGCATGGGGAATGGTAGTGGAGGGAGGATGGTAGTAGATGGAGGATGGTAGTGGAGGGAGGATGGTAGTCGAAGGAGAATGTTAGTGTATGGGGAATGGTAGTGGAGGGAGAATGGTCGTGGAGGGAGAATGGTAGTGGATGGGGAATGGCAGTGGACGGAGGATTGCAGTGGATGGGGGATGGTATTGGAGGGAGGATGGAAGTGGAGGGAGGATGGTAGTGGATGGGGGATGTCAGTGGATGGAGGATGGTAGTGGAGGGAGAATGGTAGTGGATGGAGGGTGGCAGTGGAGGAAGGGTGGTAGTGGAGGGAGGGTGGTAGTGCAGGGAGGATGGTAGTGGAGGGTGGATGGTACTGGAAGGTGGATGGTACTGTATGGGGGATGGTACTGGATGGAAGGTGGTAGTGGAGGGATGATGGTAGTAGATGTAGGATGGTAGTGGAGCGATGATGGTAGTAGATGGAGTATGGTATTGGATGGGGGTTGTTAGTGGATGGAGGAATGTAGTGGATGGGGAATGGTAGTGGATGGAGAATGGTAGTGGATGGGGAATGGCAGTGGAGGGAGGATGGTAATAGATGGAGGATGGTAGTGGAGGGCGGATGGTAGTGGATGGAGGATGGTAGTGCATGGGGAATGTCAATGGATGGAGGATGGTAGTGGAGGGAGAATGGTAGTGGATGGAGGGTGGTAGTGGAGGAACGGTGGTAGTGGAGGGAGGGTGGTAGTGCAGGGAGGATGGTAGTGGAGGGAGGATGGTAGTGGATTGGGGATGGTAGTGGATGGAGGAGGGTAGTGGATGGAAGGTGGTAGTGGAGGGAGGATGGTGGTGGAGGGAGGATGGTAGTGCATGGAGGATAGAAGTGGAGGGAGGATGGTAGTGGATGGAGGATGGTTGAGGAGGGAGGATGGTAATGGAGCGAGGATGGTAGTGAATTGAGGAGGGAAGTGGATGGAGGATGTTAGTGGAGGGAGGATGGTAGTGGATGGAGGATGGTAGTTGAGGGAGGATGGTAGTTGGGGGAGGATGGTATTGGAGGGAGGATGTTCGTAGATGGAGGATGGTTGTGGATGGAGGATGGTAGTGGAGGGAGGATGGTAGTGGAGGGAGGATGGTAGTGGAGGGAGGATAGTAGTGGATGGAGGATGGTAGTGGAGTGAGAATTGTAATGGATGGAGGATGGTATTGGAGGGAGGATGGTACTGGATGGAGGAGGGAAGTAAATGGAGGATGTTAGTGGAGGGATGATGGTAGTGGATGGAGGATGGTAGTGGAGGGATGATGGTAGTTGTGGGAGGATGGTAGTGGAGGGAGGATGGTAGATCGGGGAGGATGGTAGTGGATGGGGGATGGTATTGGATGGGGGATGGTAGTGGTTGGAGGATGGTAGTGGATGGGGGATGGTAATGGAGGGAGGATGGTAGTAGATGGATGATGATAGTGGATGAGGGATGGTAGTGGATGGAGGTTGTTAGTGGAGGGATGATGGTAGAGGAGGGAGGATTGTGTTTGATGGGGGATGGTGGTGGAGGCAGGATGGTAATTGTTGGGGGATGGTAGTGGATGGATGATGGTATTGGAGGGGGATGGTAGTGGATGGAGGATGGTAAGGAGGGAGGATGGTATTAGATGTAGGATGGTAGTGGATGGAGGATTGTAGTGGAGGGAGGATGGTAATCGATGGAGGATGGTAGTGGAGGGAGGATGCTAGTAGATGGAGGATGGTAGTGGAGGGAGGATGTTAGTAGATGGAGGATGGTAGTGGCGGGAGAATGGTAGTGGATGGAGGATGGTAGTGGAGGGATGATGGTAGTAGATGGAGGATGGTAGTGGATGGGGTTTGGTAGTGGATGGAGGAAGGTTGTGGTTTGGGAATGGTAGTGGATGGAGAATGGTATTGGATGTGCAATGGTAGTGGAGGGAGGATGATAGTTGATGGAGGATGGAAGTGGAGGGAGGATGATAGTGGATCGGGAAATGTAGTTGAGGGAGGATGGTAGGGGATGGGGTATGGTAGTGGAGGAAGGATGGTAGTGGATGGTGGATGGTAGTGGAGGGAGCATGGTAGTGGCTGGTGGATGGTAGTGCAGGGAGGATGGTAGTGGATGGGGGATGGTAGTGGATGGAGGAAGTTAGTGGAGTGAGGATGGTAGTAGAAGGAAGATTGCAGTGGAGGGAGGATGGTAATAGATGAAGGAAGGTAGTAGAGGCAGGATGGTAGTAGATCGAGGATGGTTTGGAGGGACGATGGTATTAGATGGAGGATGGTGGTGGATGGTGGATTGTAGTGGATGTAGGATGGTAGTGGAGGGAGGATGGTAGATCGGGGAGGATGGTAGTGGATGGGGGATGGTATTGGATGGGGGATGGTAGTGGTTGGAGGATGGTAGTGGATGGGGGATGGTGGTGGGGGGAGGATGGTTGTGGATGGGGGATGGTACTGGATGGAGGATGGTAATGGAGGGAGGATGGTAGTAGATGGATGATGATAGTGGATGAGGGATGGTAGTGGATGGAGGTTGTTAGTGGAGGGATGATGGTAGTGGAGGGAGGATTGTCTGGGATGGGGGATGGTGGTGGAGGCAGGATGGTAATGGTTGGGGGATGGTAGTGGATGGATGATGGTATTGGAGGGGGATGGTAGTGGATGGAGGATGGTAAGGAGGGAGGATGGTATTAGATGTAGGATGGTAGTGGAGGGACAATGGTAGTAGATGGAGGATGGTAGTGGATGGGGAATGGTAGTGGAGGGAGGATGGTAGTGGATGGGGGATGGTAGTGGATGGAGGAATGTAGTGGAGGGAGGATGGTAGTCGATGGAGGATGGTAGTGGAGGGAGGATGCTAGTAGATGGAGGATGGTAGTGGAGGGAGGATGTTAGTAGATGGAGGATGGTAGTGGCGGGAGAATGGTAGTGGATGGAGGATGGTAGTGGAGTGATGATGGTAGTATATGGAGGATGGTAGTGGATGGGGTTTGGTAGTGGATGGAGGAAGGTTGTGGTTTGGGAATGGTAGTGGATGGAGAATGGTATTGGATGTGCAATGGTAGTGGAGGGAGGATGATAGTAGATGGAGGATGGAAGTGGAGGGAGGATGATAGTGGATCGGGAAATGTAGTTGAGGGAGGATGGTAGGGGATGGCGTATGGTAGTGGAGGAAGGATGGTAGTGGATGGTGGATGGTATTGGAGGGAGCATGGTAGTGGCTGGTGGATGGTAGTGCAGGGAGGATGGTAGTGGATGGGGGATGGTAGTGGATGGAGGAAGTTAGTGGAGTGAGGTTGGTAGTAGAAGGAAGATTGCAGTGGAGGGAGGATGGTAATAGATGAAGGAAGGTAGTAGAGGCAGGATGGTAGTAGATGGAGGATGGTTTGGAGGGACGATGGTAGTAGATGGATGATGGTGTTGGATGGTCGATGGCAGTGGATGGAGGATGGTAGTGGAGGGAGGATGGTAGTAGTTTGAAGATGGTAGTAGACGGAGGATGGTTGTAGATGGTGGATGGTTGTGGACGGAGGATGGTAGTCGATGGAGGACGGTAGTGGATGGGGGCTTGTAGTGGAGGGAGGATGGTAGAGGAGGGAGCATGGTTGTGGATGATGGATGGTAGTGCAGGGATGATGGTAGTGGAGGGAGTATGGTGGTGGAGGGAAGATGGTAGTAGATTGAGGATGGTAGTAGAGGGAGGATTGAAGTAGATGCAGGATGGTAGTGGATGGAGGATGATAGTAGAGGGAGGATAGTAGTGGAAAGAGGATGGTAGTGGATGGAGTATCGAAGTGGATGGGAAATCATAATGGAGGGAGAATGGTAGTGGATGGTGAATGGTAGTGGGGGGAGAGAATGTAGTGAATGGCGGATGGTAGTGGATGGAGGATGGTAGTGGAGGGATGATGGTAGTAGATGTAGGATGGTAGTTGAGCAATGATGATTGGAGATGGAGGATGGTAGTGGAGGGATGATGGTAGTAGATGGAGGATGGTATTGGATGGGGGTTGTAAGTGGATGGAGGAATGTAGTGGATGGGGAATAGTAGTGGATGGAGAATGGTAGTGCATGGGGAATGGTAGTGGAGGGAGGATGGTAGTAGATGGAGGATGGTAGTGGAGGGAGGATGGTAGTCGAAGGAGAATGTTAGTGTATGGGGAATGGTAGTGGAGGGAGAATGGTCGTGGAGGGAGAATGGTAGTGGATGGGGAATGGCAGTGGACGGAGGATTGCAGTGGATGGGGGATGGTATTGGAGGGAGGATGGAAGTGGAGGGAGGATGGTAGTGGATGGGGGATGTCAGTGGATGGAGGATGGTAGTGGAGGGAGAATGGTAGTGGATGGAGGGTGGCAGTGGAGGAAGGGTGGTAGTGGAGGGAGGGTGGTAGTGCAGGGAGGATGGTAGTGGAGGGTGGATGGTACTGGAAGGTGGATGGTACTGTATGGGGGATGGTACTGGATGGAAGGTGGTAGTGGAGGGATGATGGTAGTAGATGTAGGATGGTAGTGGAGCGATGATGGTAGTAGATGGAGTATGGTATTGGATGGGGGTTGTTAGTGGATGGAGGAATGTAGTGGATGGGGAATGGTAGTGGATGGAGAATGGTAGTGGATGGGGAATGGCAGTGGAGGGAGGATGGTAATAGATGGAGGATGGTAGTGGAGGGCGGATGGTAGTGGATGGAGGATGGTAGTGCATGGGGAATGTCAATGGATGGAGGATGGTAGTGGAGGGAGAATGGTAGTGGATGGAGGGTGGTAGTGGAGGAACGGTGGTAGTGGAGGGAGGGTGGTAGTGCAGGGAGGATGGTAGTGGAGGGAGGATGGTAGTGGATTGGGGATGGTAGTGGATGGAGGAGGGTAGTGGATGGAAGGTGGTAGTGGAGGGAGGATGGTGGTGGAGGGAGGATGGTAGTGCATGGAGGATAGAAGTGGAGGGAGGATGGTAGTGGATGGAGGATGGTTGAGGAGGGAGGATGGTAATGGAGCGAGGATGGTAGTGAATTGAGGAGGGAAGTGGATGGAGGATGTTAGTGGAGGGAGGATGGTAGTGGATGGAGGATGGTAGTTGAGGGAGGATGGTAGTTGGGGGAGGATGGTATTGGAGGGAGGATGTTCGTAGATGGAGGATGGTTGTGGATGGAGGATGGTAGTGGAGGGAGGATGGTAGTGGAGGGAGGATGGTAGTGGAGGGAGGATAGTAGTGGATGGAGGATGGTAGTGGAGTGAGAATTGTAATGGATGGAGGATGGTATTGGAGGGAGGATGGTACTGGATGGAGGAGGGAAGTAAATGGAGGATGTTAGTGGAGGGATGATGGTAGTGGATGGAGGATGGTAGTGGAGGGATGATGGTAGTTGTGGGAGGATGGTAGTGGAGGGAGGATGGTAGATCGGGGAGGATGGTAGTGGATGGGGGATGGTATTGGATGGGGGATGGTAGTGGTTGGAGGATGGTAGTGGATGGGGGATGGTAATGGAGGGAGGATGGTAGTAGATGGATGATGATAGTGGATGAGGGATGGTAGTGGATGGAGGTTGTTAGTGGAGGGATGATGGTAGAGGAGGGAGGATTGTGTTTGATGGGGGATGGTGGTGGAGGCAGGATGGTAATTGTTGGGGGATGGTAGTGGATGGATGATGGTATTGGAGGGGGATGGTAGTGGATGGAGGATGGTAAGGAGGGAGGATGGTATTAGATGTAGGATGGTAGTGGATGGAGGATTGTAGTGGAGGGAGGATGGTAATCGATGGAGGATGGTAGTGGAGGGAGGATGCTAGTAGATGGAGGATGGTAGTGGAGGGAGGATGTTAGTAGATGGAGGATGGTAGTGGCGGGAGAATGGTAGTGGATGGAGGATGGTAGTGGAGGGATGATGGTAGTAGATGGAGGATGGTAGTGGATGGGGTTTGGTAGTGGATGGAGGAAGGTTGTGGTTTGGGAATGGTAGTGGATGGAGAATGGTATTGGATGTGCAATGGTAGTGGAGGGAGGATGATAGTTGATGGAGGATGGAAGTGGAGGGAGGATGATAGTGGATCGGGAAATGTAGTTGAGGGAGGATGGTAGGGGATGGGGTATGGTAGTGGAGGAAGGATGGTAGTGGATGGTGGATGGTAGTGGAGGGAGCATGGTAGTGGCTGGTGGATGGTAGTGCAGGGAGGATGGTAGTGGATGGGGGATGGTAGTGGATGGAGGAAGTTAGTGGAGTGAGGATGGTAGTAGAAGGAAGATTGCAGTGGAGGGAGGATGGTAATAGATGAAGGAAGGTAGTAGAGGCAGGATGGTAGTAGATCGAGGATGGTTTGGAGGGACGATGGTATTAGATGGAGGATGGTGGTGGATGGTGGATTGTAGTGGATGTAGGATGGTAGTGGATGGAGGATGGTAGTAGATGGAGGATGGTAGTGGAGTGAGGATGGTAGTAGATTGAGGATGGTAGTAGAGGGAGGATGGTTGTAGATGGAGGATGGTAGTGGACGGAGGATGGTAGTAGATGGAGGACGGTAGTGGATGGGGGCTTGTAGTGGAGGGAGGATGGTAGAGGAGGGAGCATGGTTGTGGATGATGGATGGTATTGCAGGGATGATGGTAGTGGAGGGAGTATGGTAGTGGAGGGAAGATGGTAGTAGATTGAGGATGGTAGTAGAGGGAGGATTGAAGTAGATGCAGGATGGTAGTGGATGGAGGATGATAGTAGAGGGAGGATAGTAGTGGAAAGAGGATGGTAGTGGATGGAGTATCGTAGTGGATGGGAAATCATAATGGAGGGAGAATGGTAGTGGATGGTGAATGGTAGTGGGGGGAGAGAATGTAGTGAATGGCGGATGGTAGTGGATGGAGGATGGTAGTGGAGGGATGATGGTAGTAGATGTAGGATGGTATTGGATGGGGGTTGTAAGTGGATGGAGGAATGTAGTGGATGGGGAATAGTAGTGGATGGAGAATGGTAGTGGAGGGAGGATGGTAGTAGATGGAGGATGGTAGTGGAGGGAGGATGGTAGTGGAAGGAGAATGTTAGTGTATGGGGAATGGTAGTGGAGGGAGAATGGTCGTGGAGGGAGAATGGTAGTGGATGGGGAATGGCAGTGGACGGAGGATTGCAGTGGATGGGGGATGGTAGTGGAGGGAGGATGGAAGTGGAGGGAGGATGGTAGTGGATGGGGGATGTCAGTGGATGGAGGATGGTAGCGGAGGGAGAATGGTAGTGGATGGAGGGTGGCAGTGGAGGAAGGGTGGTAGTACAGGGAGGGTGGTAGTGCAGGGAGGATGGTAGTGGAGGGTGGATGGTACTGGAAGGTGGATGGTAGTGTATGGGGCATGGTAGTGGATGGAAGGTGGTAGTGGAGGGATGATGGTAGTAGATGTAGGATGGTAGTGGAGGGCGGATGGTAGTGGATGGAGGATAGAACTGGAGGGAGGTTGGTAGTGGATGGAGGATGGTTGTGGAGGGAGGATGGTAATGGAGCGAGGATGGTAGTGAATTGAGGAGGGAAGTGGATGGATGATGTTAGTGGAGGGAGGATGGTAGTGGATGGAGGATGGTAGTGGAGGGAGGATGGTAGTTGGGGGAGGATGGTAGTAGAAGGAGGATGGTAGTGGATGGAGGATCGTAGTAGATGGAGGATGGTAGTGGAGGGAGGATGTTCGTAGATGGAAGATGGTTGTGGATGGAGGATGGTAGTGGAGGGAGGATGCTAGTGGAGGGAGGATGGTAGTGGAGGGAGGATGGTAGTGGAAGAAGGATAGTAGTGGATGGAGGATGGTAGTGGAGTTAGAATTGTAGTGGATGGAGGATGGTATTGGAGGGAGGATGGTACTGGATGGAGGAGGGAAGTAAATGGAGGATGTTAGTGGAGGGTTGATGGTAGTGGATGGAGGATGGTAGTGGAGGGATGATGGTAGTTGGGGGAGGATGGTACTGGAGGGAGGATGGTAGATCGGGGAGGATTGCAGTGGATGGGGGATGGTATTGGATGGGGGATGGTAGTGTTTGCAGGATGGTTAGCGATGGGGGATGGTAGTGGGGGGGGAATGGTAGTGGATGGGGGGTGGTACTGGATGGAGGATGGTAATGGAGGGAGGATGGTAGTAGATGGATGATGATAGTGGATGGGGGATGGTAGTGGATGGAGGTTGTTAGTGGAGGGAGGATGGCACTGGAGGAAGGATTGACTGGGATGGGGGATGGTAGTGGAGGCAGGATGGTAATGGTTGGGGGATGGTAGTGGATGGATGATGGTAGTGGAGGGGGATGGTAGTGGATGGAGGATGTTAAGGAGGGAGGATGGCATTAGATGTAGGATGGTAGTGGAGGGACAATGGTAGTAGATGGAGGATGGTAGTGGATGGGGAAAGGTAGTGGAGGGAGGATGGTAGTGGATGTGGGATGGTAGTGGAGGGAGGATGCTAGTAGATGGAGGATGGTAGTGGAGGGAGGATGTTAGTAGATGGAGGATTGTAGTGGCAGGAGAATGGTAGTGGATGGAGGATGGTAGTGGAGGGAGAATGGTAGTGGAGGGAGGATGGTAGTGAATCGAGGATGGTAGTGGATGGAGGATGGTAGTGGAGGGAGGATGGTACTGCATGGGGATGGCAGTGGAGGGAGGATGGTAGTGGAGGGAGGATGGTAGAGGAGGGAGAATGGTAGTGGAGCGAGGATGGTAGTGGATGGAGGATGGTAGTGGAGGGAGGATGGTAGTGGACGGAGGAGGGAAGTGGAGGGAGAATGGTAGTAGTTGGAGGATGGTAGAGGAGGGAGGATGGTAGTAGATGGAGGTTGGTAGTAGAGGGAGGATGGTAGTAGATGGAGGATGGTTTGGAGTGAGGATGGTAGTGGATGGTTGAAGGTAGTGGATGGAGGATCGTAGTGGAGGGAGGATGGGAGTAGATGGAGGATGGTAGTGGAGGGAGGATGGTAGTAGATTGATGATGGTAGTAGAGGGAGGATGGTAGTAAATGGAGGATGGTAGTGGAGGGAGGATAGTAGTAGATGGAGGACGGTACTGGATGGGGGATGGTAGTGGAGGGAGGATGTTAGTGGACGGAGCATGTTAGTCGATGGGGGATGGTAGTGGATGGTGGATGGTAGTGGAGGGAGCATGGTAGTGGATGGTGGATGGTAATGCAGGGAGGATGGTAGTGGAGGGAGTATGGTAGGGGAGGGAGGATGGTAGTAATTGGAGGATGGTCGTGGAGGGAGAATGGTAGTAGATGCACGATGGAAGTGGAGCGAGGATGGTAGTGGAGGGAGGATAGTAGTGGAGGGAGGATGGTAGTGGATGTAGGATCGTAGTGGATGGGGAATCGTAGTGGACGGAGAATGGTAGTGTATGGGGGATGGTAGTGGATGGAGGATGGTAGTGGAGGGATGATGGTAGTAGATGGAGGATGGTAGTGGATGGGGTTTGGTAGTGGATGGAGGAAGGTTGTGGTTGGGGAATGGTAGTGGATGGAGAATGGTATTGGATGTGCAATGGTAGTGGAGGGAGGATGATAGTAGATGGAGGATGGAAGTGGAGGGATGATGGTAGTAGATGGAGGATGGTTGTGGATGGGGAATGGTAGTGCAGGGAGGATGGTAGTGGATGGGGAATGGTAGTGGATGGAGGATGGTAGTGGATGGGGGATGGTAGTGGATGGAGGATTGTAGTGGAGGGAGGATGGTAGTAGATGGAGGATGGTAGTGGAGGGACAATGGTAGTAGATGGAGGATGGTAGTGGATGGGGAATTGTAGTGGAGGGAGGATGGTAGTGGATGGGGGATGGTAGTAGATGGAGGATTGTAGTGGAGGGAGGATGGTAGTCGATGGAGGATGGTAGTGGAGGGAGGATGCCAGTGGATGGAGGATGGTAGTGGATGGAGAATGGTACAGCAGGGAGGATGGTAGTGAATGGAGGATGGTAGTGGATGGAGAATGGTAGTGGATGGAGGATGGTAGTGGAGGGAGAATGGTAGTGGCGGGAGGATGGTAGTGGATGTAGGATGGTAGTGGAGGGAGGATGGTAGTGGACGGAGGATTGAAGTGGAGGGAGGATGGTAGTAGTTGGAGGATGTTAGAGGAGGGAGGATGTTAGTGGACGGAGGATGGCAGTGGAGGGAGGATGGTAGTAGATGGAGGATCGTAGAAGAAGGAGGATGGTAGTAGATGGAGGATGGTTTGGAGGGACGATGGTACTAGATGGAGGATGATAGTGGATGGTGGCTGGTAGTGGGGGAAGGATGGTAGTGGAAGGAGGATGGTAGTAGATGGAGGATGGTAGTGGAGGGAGGATGGTAGTAGATTGAGGATGGTAGTAGAGGGAGTATGGTAGTAGATGCAGGATGGTAGTGGAGGGAGGATGGTAGTAGATGGATGACGGTAGTGGATGGGTGATGGTATTGGACGGGGCATGGTAGAGGTTGGAGGATGGTAGAGGATGGGGGATGGTATTGGAGGGAGAATGGTAGTGGATGGGGATGGTAGTGGATGGAGGATGGTAATGGAGGGAGGATGGTAGTGGATGGAGGATGGTAGAGGAGGGAGGATGGTAGTGGAGGGAGGATGGTCTCGGATGGGGGATGGTAGTGGTGGCAGGATGTTAGTGGATGGGGGATGGTAGAGGATGGGGGATGGTGGTGGCGGGGGATGGTAGTGGATGGAGGATGGTAAGGAGGGAGGATGGTATAAGATGTAGGATGGTAGTGGAGGGAGGATGGTAGCAGATGGACGATGGTAGTGGATGGGTATGGTAGTGGATGGCTGATGGTAGTTGATGGGGAATGGTAGTGGAGGGAGGATGGTAGTGGATGGGGAATGGTAGTGGATGGAGGATGGTAGTGGATGTGGATGGTAGTGGATGCAGGATTGTAGTGGAGGGAGGATGGTAGCAGAGGAGGATGGTAGTGGATGGTGGACGGTAGTAGATGGAGGATGGTAGTGGAGGGAGGATGTTCGTGCATGGACGATGGTAGTGGCGGGAGGATGTTCGTGGATGGAGGATGGTTGTGGATGGAGGATGGTAGTGGAGGGAGGATGTTAGTGGAGTGAGGATGGTGCTGGAGGGAGGATGGTAGTGGAAGGAGAATGGTAGTGGATGGAGGATGGTATTGGAGGGAGGATAGTTGTGGATGGAGGAGGGAAGTGGTTGGAGGATGTTAGTGGAGGGAGGATGGTAGTGGATGGAGGATGGTAGTGGAGGGGGGATAGTAGTGGATGGAGGATAGAAGTGGAGGGAGGATGGTAGTGGATGGAGGATGGTTGTGGAGGGAGGATGGTAATGGAGAGAGGATGGTAGTGAATTGAGGAGCGAAGTGGATGGAGGATGTTAGTGGAGGGAGGATGGTAGTGGATGGAGGATGGTAGTGGAGGGAGGATGGTAGTTGGTGGAGGATGCAAGTGGAGGGAGGATGGTAGCGGATGGAGAATGGTAGTGGAGGGAGGATGGTAATTGGGGGAGGATGGCAGTGGATTGGGGATGTTAGTGGATGGAGGATTGTAGTGGAGGGAGGATGGTAGTGGATGGAGGATGGTAGTGGCTGGGGAATGGTAGTGGATGGAGGATGGTAGTGGATGGGGGATGGTAGTGGATGGAGGATTGTAGTGGAGGGAGGATGGTAGTAGATGGAGGATGGTAGTGGAGGGTGGACGGTAGAAGATGGAGGATGGTAGTGGAGGGAGGATGTTAGTGCATGGACGATAGTAGTGGCGGGAGGATGTTCGTGGATGGAGGATGGTTGTGGATGGAGGATGGTAGTGGAGGGAGGATGGTAGCGGAGTGAGGATGGTAGTGGATGGAGGATGGTTCTGGATGGAGGATGGTAGTGGATGGAGGATGGTAGTGGAGGGAGGATGTTAGTAGTTGGAGGATGGTAGTGGTGGGAGGATGTTAGTGGATGGAGGATGGTTGTGGATGGAGGATGGTAGTGGACGGAGAATGGTAGTGGAGAATGGATGGTAGTGGATGGAGGATGGGAGAAGATGGGGAATGGTAGTGGAGGGAGGATGGTAGTGGATGGGGAATGGTAGTGGATGGCGGATGGTAGTGGAGGGAGGATGGGAGTAGATGGAGGATGGTAGTGGAGGGAGGGTGGTAGTAGATTGATGATGGTAGTAGAGGGAGGATGGTAGTAAATGGAGGATGGTAGTGGAGGGAGGATATTAGTAGATGGAGGACGGTAGTGGAAGGGGGATGGTAGTGGAGGGAGGATGTTAGTGGAAAGAGCATGTTAGTCGATGGGGGATGGTAGTGGATGGTGGATGGTAGTGGAGGGAGCATGGTAGTGGATGGTGGATGATAGTGCAGGGAGGATGGTAGTGGAGGGAGTATGGTAGGGGAGGGAGGATGGTAGTAGATGGAGGATGGTCGTGGAGGGAGGATGGTAGTAGATGCACGATGGAAGTGGAGGGAGGATGGTAGTGGAGGGAGGATAGTAGTGGAGGGAGGATGGTAGTGGATGTAGGATCGTAGTGGATGGGGAATCGTAGTGGACGGAGAATGGTAGTGGATGGGGGATGGTAGTGGATGGAGGATGGTAGTGGAGGGAGGAAGGTTGTGGTTGGGGAATGGTAGTGGATGGAGAATGGTATTGGATGTGCAATGGTAGTGGAGGGAGGATGATAGTAGATGGAGAATGGAAGTGGAGGGATGATGGTAGTAGATGGAGGATGGTTGTGGATGGGGAATGGTAGTGCAGGGAGGATGGTAGTGGCTGGGGAATGGTAGTGGATGGAGGATGGTAGTGGATGGGGGATGGTAGTGGATGGAGGATTGTAGTGGAGGGAGGATGGTAGTAGATGGAGGATGGTAGTGGAGGGTGGACGGTAGTAGATGGAGGATGGTAGTGGAGGGAGGATGTTAGTGCATGGACGATGGTAGTCGATGGAGGATGGTAGTGGAGGGAGGATGCCAGTGGATGGAGGATGGTAGTGGATGGAGAATGGTACAGCAGGGAGGATGGTAGTGAATGGAGGATGGCAGTGGATGGAGGATGGTAGTGGATGGAGGATGGTAGTGGAGGGAGAATGGTAGTGGCGGGAGGATGGTAGTGGATGGAGGATGGTAGTGGAGGGAGGATGGTAGTGGACGGAGGATTGAAGTGGAGGGAGGATGGTAGTAGTTGGAGGATGTTAGAGGAGGGAGGATGTTAGTGGACGGAGGATGGCAGTGGAGGGAGGATGGTAGTAGATGGAGGATCGTAGATGAAGGAGGATGGTAGTAGATGGAGGATGGTTTGGAGGGACGATGGTACTAGATGGAGGATGATAGTGGATGGTGGCTGGTAGTGGGGGAAGGATGGTAGTGGAAGGAGGATGGTAGTAGATGGAGGATGGTAGTGGAGGGAGGATGGTAGTAGATTTAGGATGGTATTAGAGGGAGTATGGTAGTAGATGCAGGATGGTAGTGGAGGGAGGATGGTAGTAGATGGATGACGGTAGTGGATGGGTGATGGTATTGGATGGGGCATGGTAGAGGTTGGAGGATGGTAGAGGATGGGGGATGGTATTGGAGGGAGGATGGTAGTGGATGGGGATGGTAGTGGATGGAGGATGGTAATGGAGGGAGGATGGTAGTGGATGGAGGATGGTAGAGGAGGGAGGATGGTAGTGGAGGGAGGATGGTCTCGGATGGGGGATGGAAGTGGTGGCAGGATGTTAGTGGATGGGGGATGGTAGAGGATGGGGGATGGTGGTGGCGGGGTTGGTAGTTGATGGAGGATGGTAAGGAGGGAGGATGGTATAAGATGTAGGATGGTAGTGGAGGGAGGATGGTAGCAGATGGATGATGGTAGTGGATGGGGATGGTAGTGGATGGCTGATGGTAGTTGATGGGGATTGGTAGTGGAGGGAGGATGGTAGTGGATGGGGAATGGTAGTGGATGGAGGATGGTAGTGGATGTGGATGGTAGAAGATGGAGGATGGTAGTTTAGGGAGGATGTTAGTACATGGAGGATGGCAGTGGCGGGAGGATGTTCGTGGATGGAGGATGGTTGTGGATGGAGGATGGTAGTGGAGGGAGGATGGTAGCGGAGTGAGGATGGTAGTGGATGGAGGATGGTTCTGGATGGAGGATGGTAGTGGATGGAGGATGGTAGTGGAGGGAGGATGTTAGTGGAGTGAGGATGGTACTGGAGGGAGGATGGTAGTGGAGGGAGAATGGTAGTGGACGGAGGATGGTATTGGAGGGAGGATGGTAGTGTTTGGAGGAGGGAAGTGGATGGACGATGTTAGTGGAGGGAGGATGGTAGTTGATGGAGGATGGTAGTGGAGGGGGGATAGTAGTGGATGGAGGATAGAAGTGGAGGGAGGATGGTAGTGGATGGAGGATGGTTGTGGAGGGAGGATGGTAATGGAGAGAGGATGGTAGTGAATTGAGGAGCGAAGTGGATGGAGGATGTTTGTGGAGGGAGGATGGTAGTGGATGGAGGATGGTAGTGGAGGGAGGATGGTAGTTGGGGAGGATGCAAGTGGAGGGAGGATGGTAGCGGATGGAGAATGGTAGTGGAGGGAGGATGGTAATTGGGGGAGGATGGGAGTGGATTGGGGATGTTAGTGGATGGAGGATTGTAGTGGAGGGTGGATGGTAGTAGATGGAGGATGGTAGTTGAGGGAGGATGATAGTAGATGGAGGATGGTAGTGGTGGAGGATGTTACTGGATGGAGGATGGTTGTGGATGGAGGATGGTAGTGGAGGGAGAATGGTAGTGGAGAATGGATGGTAGTGGATGGAGGATGGGAGAGGATGGGGAATGGTAGTGGAGGGAGGATGGTAGTGGATGGGGAATTGTAGTGGATGGCGGATGGTAGTGGAGGGAGGATGGGAGTAGATGGAGGATGGTAGTGGTGGGAGGTTGGTAGTAGATTGATGATGGTAGTAGAGGGAGGATGGTAGTAAATGGAGGATGGTAGTGGAGGGAGGATAGTAGTAGATGGAGGACGGTAGTGGATGGGGATGGTAGTGGAGGGAGGATGTTAGTGGACGGAGCATGTTAGTCGATGGGGGATGGTAGTGGATGGTGGATGGTAGTGCAGGGAGGATGGTAGTGGAGGGAGTATGGTAGGGGAGGGAGGATGGTAGTAGATGGAGGATGGTCGTGGAGGGAGGATGGTAGTAGATGCACGATGGAAGTGGAGGGAGGATGGTAGTGGAGGGAGGATAGTAGTGGAGGGAGGATGGTAGAGGATGTAGGATCGTAGTGGATGGGGAATCGTAGTGGACGGAGAATGGTATTGGATGGGGGATTGTAGTGGATGGAGCATGGTAGTGGAGGGATGATGGTAGTAGATGGAGGATGGTAGTGGATGGGGTTTGGTAGTGGATGGAGGAAGGTTGTGGTTGGGGAATGGTAGTGGATGGAGAATGGTATTGGATGTGCAATGGTAGTGGAGGGAGGATGATAGTAGATGGAGGATGGAAGTGGAGGGATGATGGTAGTAGATGGAGGATGGTAGTGGAGGGAGGATGGCAGTGGAGGGAGGATGGTAGTGGAGGGAGGATTGTAGTGGAGGGAGGATGGTAGTGGAGGGAGGATGGTAGTAGATGGAGGATGGTAGTGGAGGGAGGATGCCAGTGGATGGAGGATGGTAGTGAATGGAGAATGGTAGAGGAGGGAGGATGGTAGTGAATGGTGGATGGTAGTGGACGGAGGATGGTAGTGGATGGAGGATGGGAGTGGAGGGAGAATGGTAGTGGCGGGAGGATGGTAGTGGATGGAGGATGGTAGTGGAGGGAGGATGGTAGTGGACGGAGGATTGAAGTGGAGGGAGGATGGTAGTAGTTGGAGGATGTTAGAGGAGGGAGGATGTTAGTGGACGGAGGATGGCAGTGGAGGGAGGATGGTAGTAGATGGAGGATCGTAGAATAAGCAGGATGGTAGTAGATGGAGGATGGTTTGGAGGGACGATGGTACTAGATGGAGGATGATAGTGGATGGTGGCTGGTAGTGGGGGAAGGATGGTAGTGGAAGGAGGATGGTAGTAGATGGAGGATGGTAGTGGAGGGGGGATGATAGTAGATTGAGGATTGTAGTAGAGGGAGTATGGTAGTAGATGCAGGATGGTAGTGGAGGGAGGATGGTAGTGGATGGAGGATGGTAGAGGAGGGAGGATGGTAGTGGAGGGAGGATGGTCTCGGATGGGGGATGGTAGTGGTGGCAGGATGTTAGTGGATGGGGGATGGTAGAGGATGGGGGATGGTGGTGGTGGGGGATGGTAGTGGATGGAGGATGGTAAGGAGGGAGGATGGTATAAGATGTAGGATGGTAGTGGAGGGAGGATGGTAGCAGATGGACGATTGTAGTGGATGGGTATGGTAGTGGATGGCTGATGGTAGTTGATGGGGAATGGTAGTGGAGGGAGGATGGTAGTGGATGGGGAATGCTGGTGGATGGAGGATGGTAGCGGATGTGGATGGTAGTGGATGCAGGATTGTAGTGGAGGGAGGATGGTAGCAGAGGAGGATGGTAGTGGAGGGTGGACGGTAGTAGATGGAGGATGGTAGTGGAGGGAGGATGTTCGTGCATGGACGATGGTAGTGGCGGGAGGATGTTCATGGATGGAGGATGGTTGTGGATGGAGGATGGTAGTGGAGGGAGGATGGTAGCGGAGTGAGGATGGTAGTGGATGGAGGATGGTTCTGGATGGAGGATGGTAGTGGATGGAGGATGGTAGTGGAGGGAGGATGTTAGTGGAGTGAGGATGGTACTGGAGGGAGGATGGTAGTGGAGGGAGAATGGTAGTGGATGGAGGATGGTATTGGAGGGAGGATGGTTGTGGATGGAGGAGGGAAGTGGATGGAGGATGTTAGTGGAGGGAGGATGGTAGTGGATGGAGGATGGTAGTGGAGGGGGGATAGTAGTGGATGGAGGATAGAAGTGGAGGGAGGATGGTAGTGGATGGAGGATGGTTGTGGAGGGAGGATGGTAATGGAGAGAGGATGGTAGTGAATTGAGGAGCGAAGTGGATGGAGGATGTTAGTGGAGGGAGGATGGTAGTGGATGGAGGATGGTAGTGGAGGGAGGATGGTAGTTGGTGGAGGATGCAAGTGGAGGGAGGATGGTAGCGGATGGAGAATGGTAGTGGAGGGAGGATGGTAATTGGGGGAGGATGGTAGTGGATTGGGGATGTTAGTGGATGGAGGATTGTAGTGGAGGGAGGATGGTAGTGGATGGAGGATGGTAGTGGCTGGGGAATGGTAGTGGATGGAGGATGGTAGTGGATGGGGGATGGTAGTGGATGGAGGATTGTAGTGGAGGGAGGATGGTAGTAGATGGAGGATGGTAGTGGAGGGTGGACGGTAGAAGATGGAGGATGGTAGTGGAGGGAGGATGTTAGTGCATGGACGATGGTAGTGGCGGGAGGATGTTCGTGGATGGAGGATGGTTGTGGATGGAGGATGGTAGTGGAGGGAGGATGGTAGCGGTGTGAGGATGGTAGTGGATGGAGGATGGTTCTGGATGGAGGATGGTAGTGGATGGAGGATGGTAGTGGAGGGAGGATGTTAGTAGTTGGAGGATGGTAGTGGTGGGAGGATGTTAGTGGATGGAGGATGGTTGTGGATGGAGGATGGTAGTGGACGGAGAATGGTAGTGGAGAATGGATGGTAGTGGATGGAGGATGGGAGAAGATGGGGAATGGTAGTGGAGGGAGGATGGTAGTGGATGGGGAATGGTAGTGGATGGCGGATGGTAGTGGAGGGAGGATGGGAGTAGATGGAGGATGGTAGTGGAGGGAGGATGGTAGTAGATTGATGATGGTAGTAGAGGGAGGATGGTAGTAAATGGAGGATGGTAGTGGTGGGAGGATATTAGTAGATGGAGGACGGTAGTGGATGGGGGATGGTAGTGGAGGGAGGATGTTAGTGGAAAGAGCATGTTAGTCGATGGGGGATGGTAGTGGATGGTGGATGGTAGTGGAGGGAGCATGGTAGTGGATGGTGGATGATAGTGCAGGGAGGATGGTAGTGGAGGGAGTATGGTAGGGGAGGGAGGATGGTAGTAGATGGAGGATGGTCGTGGAGGGAGGATGGTAGTAGATGCACGATGGAAGTGGAGGGAGGATGGTAGTGGAGGGAGGATAGTAGTGGAGGGAGGATGGTAGTGGATGTAGGATCGTCGTGGATGGGGAATCGTAGTGGACGGAGAATGGTAGTGGATGGGGGATGGTAGTGGATGGAGGATGGTAGTGGAGCGAGGAAGGTTGTGGTTGGGGAATGGTAGTGGATGGAGAATGGTATTGGATGTGCAATGGTAGTGGAGGGAGGATGATAGTAGATGGAGACTGGAAGTGGAGGGATGATGGTAGTAGATGGAGGATGGTTGTGGATGGGGAATGGTAGTGCAGGGAGGATGGTAGTGGCTGGGGAATGGTAGTGGATGGAGGATGGTAGTGGATGGGGGATGGTAGTGGATGGAGGATTGTAGTGGAGGGAGGATGGTAGTAGATGGAGGATGGTAGTGGAGGGTGGACGGTAGTAGATGGAGGATGGTAGTGGAGGGAGGATGTTAGTGCATGGACGATGGTAGTGGCGGGAGGATGTTTGTGGATGGAGGATGGTTGTGGATGGAGGATGGTAGTCGATGGAGGATGGTAGTGGAGGGAGGATGCCAGTGGATGGAGGATGGTAGTGGATGGAGAATGGTACAGCAGGGAGGATGGTAGTGAATGGAGGATGGCAGTGGATGGAGGATGGTAGTGGATGGAGGATGGTAGTGGAGGGAGAATGGTAGTGGCGGGAGGATGGTAGTGGATGGAGGATGGTAGTGGAGGGAGGATGGTAGTGGACGGAGGATTGAAGTGGAGGGAGGATGGTAGTAGTTGGAGGATGTTAGAGGAGGGAGGATGTTTGTGGACGGAGGATGGCAGTGGAGGGAGGATGGTAGTAGATGGAGGATCGTAGAAGAAGGAGGATGGTAGTAGATGGAGGATGGTTTGGAGGGACGATGGTACTAGATGGAGGATGATAGTGGATGGTGGCTGGTAGTGGGGGAAGGATGGTAGTGGAAGGAGGATGGTAGTAGATGGAGGATGGTAGTGGAGGGAGGATGGTAGTAGATTGAGGATGGTAGTAGAGGGAGTATGGTAGTAGATGCAGGATGGTAGTGGAGGGAGGATGGTAGTAGATGGATGACGGTAGTGGATGGGTGATGGTATTGGATGGGGCATGGTAGAGGTTGGAGGATGGTAGAGGATGGGGGATGGTATTGGAGGGAGGATGGTAGTGGATGGGGATGGTAGTGGATGGAGGATGGTAATGGAGGGAGGATGGTAGTGGATGGAGGATGGTAGAGGAGGGAGGATGGTAGTGGAGGGAGGATGGTCTCGGATGGGGGATGGTAGTGGTGGCAGGATGTTAGTGGATGGGGGATGGTAGAGGATGGGGGATGGTGGTGGCGGGGTTGGTAGTTGATGGAGGATGGTAAGGAGGGAGGATGGTATAAGATGTAGGATGGTAGTGGAGGGAGGATGGTAGCAGATGGATGATGGTAGTGGATGGGGATGGTAGTGGATGGCTGATGGTAGTTGATGGGGATTGGTAGTGGAGGGAGGATGGTAGTGGATGGGGAATGGTAGTGGATGGAGGATGGTAGTGGATGTGGATGGTAGTGGATGCAGTATTGTAGCGGAGGGAGGATGGTAGCAGAGGAGGATGGTAGTGGATGGTGGACGGTAGAAGATGGAGGATGGTAGTGGAGGGAGGATGTTAGTACATGGAGGATGGCAGTGGCGGGAGGATGTTCGTGGATGGAGGATGGTTGTGGATGGAGGATGGTAGTGGAGGGAGGATGGTAGCGGAGTGAGGATGGTAGTGGATGGAGGATGGTTCTGGATGGAGGATGGTAGTGGATGGAGGATGGTAGTGGAGGGAGGATGTTAGTGGAGTGAGGATGGTACTGGAGGGAGGATGGTAGTGGAGGGAGAATGGTAGTGGACGGAGGATGGTATTGGAGGGAGGATAGTAGTGGATGGAGGAGGGAAGTGGATGGAGGATGTTAGTGGAGGGAGGATGGTAGTGGATGGAGGATGGTAGTGGAAAGGGGATAGTAGTGGATGGAGGATAGAAGTGGAGGGAGGATGGTAGTGGATGGAGGATGGTTGTGGAGGGAGGATGGTAATGGAGAGAGGATGGTAGTGAATTGAGGAGCGAAGTGGATGGAGGATGTTTGTGGAGGGAGGATGGTAGTGGATGGAGGACGGTAGTGGAGGGAGGATGGTAGTTGGGGAGGATGCAAGTGGAGGGAGGATGGTAGCGGATGGAGAATGTCAGTGGAGGGAGGATGGTAATTGGGGGAGGATGGGAGTGGATTGGGGATGTTAGTGGATGGAGGATTGTAGTGGAGGGTGGATGGTAGTAGATGGAGGATGGTAGTTGAGGGAGGATGTTAGTAGATGGAGGATGGTAGTGGTGGAGGATGTTACTGGATGGAGGATGGTTGTGGATGGAGGATGGTAGTGGAGGGAGAATGGTAGTGGAGAATGGATGGTAGTGGATGGAGGATGGGAGAGGATGGGGAATGGTAGTGGAGGGAGGATGGTAGTGGATGGGGAATTGTAGTGGATGGCGGATGGTAGTGGAGGGAGGATGGGAGTAGATGGAGGATGGTAGTGGTGGGAGGTTGGTAGTAGATTGATGATGGTAGTAGAGGGAGGATGGTGGTAAATGGAGGATGGTAGTGGAGGGAGGATAGTAGTAGATGGAGGACGGTAGTGGATGGGGATGGTAGTGGAGGGAGGATGTTAGTGGACGGAGCATGTTAGTCGATGGGGGATGGTAGTGGATGGTGGATGGTAGTGCAGGGAGGATGGTAGTGGAGGGAGTATGGTAGGGGAGGGAGGATGGTAGTAGATGGAGGATGGTCGTGGAGGGAGGATGATAGTAGATGCACGATGGAAGTGGAGGGAGGATGGTAGTGGAGGGAGGATAGTAGTGGAGGGAGGATGGTAGTGGATGTAGGATCGTAGTGGATGGGGAATCGTAGTGGACGGAGAATGGTAGTGGATGGGGGATGGTAGTGGATGGAGCATGGTAGTGGAGGGATGATGGTAGTAGATGGAGGATGGTAGTGGATGGGGTTTGGTAGTGGATGGAGGAAGGTTGTGGTTGGGGAATGGTAGTGGATGGAGAATGGTATTGGATGTGCAATGGTAGTGGAGGGAGGATGATAGTAGATGGAGGATGGAAGTGGAGGGATGATGGTAGTAGATGGAGGATGGTAGTGGAGGGAGGATGGCAGTGGAGGGAGGATGGTAGTGGAGGGAGGATTGTAGTGGAGGGAGGATGGTAGTGGAGGGAGGATGGTAGTAGATGGAGGATGGTAGTGGAGGGAGGATGCCAGTGGATGGAGGATGGTAGTGAATGGAGAATGGTAGAGGAGGGAGGATGGTAGTGAATGGTGGATGGTAGTGGATGGAGGATGGTAGTGGATGGAGGATGGGAGTGGAGGGAGAATGGTAGTGGCGGGAGGATGGTAGTGGATGGAGGATGGTAGTGGAGGGAGGATGGTAGTGGACGGAGGATTGAAGTGGAGGGAGGATGGTAGTAGTTGGAGGATGTTAGAGGAGGGAGGATGTTAGTGGACGGAGGATGGCAGTGGAGGGAGGATGGTAGTAGATGGAGGATCGTAGAATAAGCAGGATGGTAGTAGATGGAGGATGGTTTGGAGGGACGATGCTACTAGATGGAGGATGATAGTGGATGGTGGCTGGTAGTGGGGGAAGGATGGTAGTGGAAGGAGGATGGTAGTAGATGGAGGATGGTAGTGGAGGGAGGATGATAGTAGATTGAGGATTGTAGTAGAGGGAGTATGGTAGTAGATGCAGGATGGTAGTGGAGGGAGGATGGTAGTGGATGGAGGATGGTAGAGGAGGGAGGATGGTAGTGGAGGGAGGATGGTCTCGGATGGGGGATGGTAGTGGTGGCAGGATGTTAGTGGATGGGGGATGGTAGAGGATGGGGGATGGTGGTGGCGGGGGATGGTAGTGGATGGAGGATGGTAAGGAGGGAGGATGGTATAAGATGTAGGATGGTAGTGGAGGGAGGATGGTAGCAGATGGACGATTGTAGTGGATGGGTATGGTAGTGGATGGCTGATGGTAGTTGATGGGGAATGGTAGTGGAGGGAGGATGGTAGTGGATGGGGAATGCTGGTGGATGGAGGATGGTAGTGGATGTGGATGTTAGTGGATGCAGGATTGTAGTGGAGGGAGGATGGTAGCAGAGGAGGATGGTAGTGGAGGGTGGACGGTAGTAGATGGAGGATGGTAGTGGAGGGAGGATGTTCGTGCATGGACGATGGTAGTGGCGGGAGGATGTTCGTGGATGGAGGATGGTTCTGGATGGAGGATGGTAGTGGATGGAGGATGGTAGTGGAGGGAGGATGTTAGTGGAGTGAGGATGGTACTGGAGGGAGGATGGTAGTGGAGGGAGAATGGTAGTGGATGGAGGATGGTAATGGAGGGAGGATGGTTGTGGATGGAGGAGGGAAGTGGATGGAGGATGTTAGTGGAGGGAGGATGGTAGTGGATGGAGGATGGTAGTGGAGGGGGGATAGTAGTGGATGGAGGATAGAAGTGGAGGGAGGATGGTAGTGGATGGAGGATGGTTGTGGAGGGAGGATGGTAATGGAGAGAGGATGGTAGTGAATTGAGGAGCGAAGTGGATGGAGGATGTTAGTGGAGGGAGGATGGTAGTGGATGGAGGATGGTAGTGGAGGGAGGATGGTAGTTGGTGGAGGATGCAAGTGGAGGGAGGATGGTAGCGGATGGAGAATGGTAGTGGAGGGAGGATGGTAATTGGGGGAGGATGGTAGTGGATTGGGGATGTTAGTGGATGGAGGATTGTAGTGGAGGGAGGATGGTAGTGGATGGAGGATGGTAGTGGCTGGGGAATGGTAGTGGATGGAGGATGGTAGTGGATGGGGGATGGTAGTGGATGGAGGATTGTAGTGGAGGGAGGATGGTAGTAGATGGAGGATGGTAGTGGAGGGTGGACGGTAGAAGATGGAGGATGGTAGTGGAGGGAGGATGTTAGTGCATGGACGATGGTAGTGGCGGGAGGATGTTCGTGGATGGAGGATGGTTGTGGATGGAGGATGGTAGTGGAGGGAGGATGGTAGCGGAGTGAGGATGGTAGTGGATGGAGGATGGTTCTGGATGGAGGATGGTAGTGGATGGAGGATGGTAGTGGAGGGAGGATGTTAGTGGATGGAGGATGGTTGTGGATGGAGGATGGTAGTGGACGGAGAATGGTAGTGGAGAATGGATGGTAGTGGATGGAGGATGGGAGAAGATGGGGAATGGTAGTGGAGGGAGGATGGTAGTGGATGGGGAATGGTAGTGGATGGCGGATGGTAGTGGAGGGAGGATGGGAGTAGATGGAGGATGGTAGTGGAGGGAGGATGGTAGTAGATTGATGATGGTAGTAGAGGGAGGATGGTAGTAAATGGAGGATGGTAGTGGAGGGAGGATATTAGTAGATGGAGGACGGTAGTGGATGGGGGATGGTAGTGGAGGGAGGATGTTAGTGGAAAGAGCATGTTAGTCGATGGGGGATGGTAGTGGATGGTGGATGGTAGTGGAGGGAGCATGGTAGTGGATGGTGGATGATAGTGCAGGGAGGATGGTAGTGGAGGGAGTATGGTAGGGGAGGGAGGATGGTAGTAGATGGAGGATGGTCGTGGATGGAGGATGGTAGTAGATGCACGATGGAAGTGGAGGGAGGATGGTAGTGGAGGGAGGATAGTAGTGGAGGGAGGATGGTAGTGGATGTAGGATCGTAGTGGATGGGGAATCGTAGTGGACGGAGAATGGTAGTGGATGGGGGATGGTAGTGGATGGAGGATGGTAGTGGAGCGAGGAAGGTTGTGGTTGGGGAATGGTAGTGGATGGAGAATGGTATTGGATGTGCAATGGTAGTGGAGGGAGGATGATAGTAGATGGAGAATGGAAGTGGAGGGATGATGGTAGTAGATGGAGGATGGTTGTGGATGGGGAATGGTAGTGCAGGGAGGATGGTAGTGGCTGGGGAATGGTAGTGGATGGAGGATGGTAGTGGATGGGGGATGGTAGTGGATGGAGGATTGTAGTGGAGGGAGGATGGTAGTAGATGGAGGATGGTAGTGGAGGGTGGACGGTAGTAGATGGAGGATGGTAGTGGAGGGAGGATGTTAGTGCATGGACGATGGTAGTGGCGGGAGGATGTTTGTGGATGGAGGATGGTTGTGGATGGAGGATGGTAGTCGATGGAGGATGGTAGTGGAGGGAGGATGCCAGTGGATGGAGGATGGTAGTGGATGGAGAATGGTACAGCAGGGAGGATGGTAGTGAATGGAGGATGGCAGTGGATGGAGGATGGTAGTGGATGGAGGATGGTAGTGGAGGGAGAATGGTAGTGGCGGGAGGATGGTAGTGGATGGAGGATGGTAGTGGAGGGAGGATGGTAGTGGACGGAGGATTGAAGTGGAGGGAGGATGGTAGTAGTTGGAGGATGTTAGAGGAGGGAGGATGTTTGTGGACGGAGGATGGCAGTGGAGGGAGGATGGTAGTAGATGGAGGATCGTAGAAGAAGGAGGATGGTAGTAGATGGAGGATGGTTTGGAGGGACGATGGTACTAGATGGAGGATGATAGTGGATGGTGGCTGGTAGTGGGGGAAGGATGGTAGTGGAAGGAGGATGGTAGTAGATGGAGGATGGTAGTGGAGGGAGGATGGTAGTAGATTGAGGATGGTAGTAGAGGGAGTATGGTAGTAGATGCAGGATGGTAGTGGAGGGAGGATGGTAGTAGATGGATGACGGTAGTGGATGGGTGATGGTATTGGATGGGGCATGGTAGAGGTTGGAGGATGGTAGAGGATGGGGGATGGTATTGGAGGGAGGATGGTAGTGGATGGGGATGGTAGTGGATGGAGGATGGTAATGGAGGGAGGATGGTAGTGGATGGAGGATGGTAGAGGAGGGAGGATGGTAGTGGAGGGAGGATGGTCTCGGATGAGGGATGGTAGTGGTGGCAGGATGTTAGTGGATGGGGGATGGTAGAGGATGGGGGATGGTGGTGGCGGGGTTGGTAGTTGATGGAGGATGGTAAGGAGGGAGGATGGTATAAGATGTAGGATGGTAGTGGAGGGAGGATGGTAGCAGATGGATGATGGTAGTGGATGGGGATGGTAGTGGATGGCTGATGGTAGTTGATGGGGATTGGTAGTGGAGGGAGGATGGTAGTGGATGGGGAATGGTAGTGGATGGAGGATGGTAGTGGATGTGGATGGTAGTGGATGCAGTATTGTAGCGGAGGGAGGATGGTAGCAGAGGAGGATGGTAGTGGATGGTGGACGGTAGAAGATGGAGGATGGTAGTGGAGGGAGGATGTTAGTACATGGAGGATGGCAGTGGCGGGAGGATGTTCGTGGATGGAGGATGGTTGTGGATGGAGGATGGTAGTGGAGGGAGGATGGTAGCGGAGTGAGGATGGTAGTGGATGGAGGATGGTTCTGGATGGAGGATGGTAGTGGATGGAGGATGGTAGTGGAGGGAGGATGTTAGTGGAGTGAGGATGGTACTGGAGGGAGGATGGTAGTGGAGGGAGAATGGTAGTGGACGGAGGATGGTATTGGAGGGAGGATAGTAGTGGATGGAGGAGGGAAGTGGATGGAGGATGTTAGTGGAGGGAGGATGGTAGTGGATGGAGGATGGTAGTGGAGGGGGGATAGTAGTGGATGGAGGATAGAAGTGGAGGGAGGATGGCAGTGGATGGAGGATGGTTGTGGAGGGAGGATGGTAATGGAGAGAGGATGGTAGTGAATTGAGGAGCGAAGTGGATGGAGGATGTTTGTGGAGGGAGGATGGTAGTGGATGGAGGATGGTAGTGGAGGGAGGATGGTAGTTGGGGAGGATGCAAGTGGAGGGAGGATGGTAGCGGATGGAGAATGGTAGTGGAGGGAGGATGGTAATTGGGGGAGGATGGGAGTGGATTGGGGATGTTAGTGGATGGAGGATTGTAGTGGAGGGTGGATGGTAGTAGATGGAGGATGGTAGTTGAGGGAGGATGTTAGTAGATGGAGGATGGTAGTGGTGGAGGATGTTACTGGATGGAGGATGGTTGTGGATGGAGGATGGTAGTGGAGGGAGAATGGTAGTGGAGAATGGATGGTAGTGGATGGAGGATGGGAGAGGATGGGGAATGGTAGTGGAGGGAGGATGGTAGTGGATGGGGAATTGTAGTGGATGGCGGATGGTAGTGGAGGGAGGATGGGAGTAGATTGTGGATGGTAGTGGTGGGAGGTTGGTAGTAGATTGATGATGGTAGTAGAGGGAGGATGGTGGTAAATGGAGGATGGTAGTGGAGGGAGGATAGTAGTAGATGGAGGACGGTAGTGGATGGGGATGGTAGTGGAGGGAGGATGTTAGTGGACGGAGCATGTTAGTCGATGGGGGATGGTAGTGGATGGTGGATGGTAGTGCAGGGAGGATGGTAGTGGAGGGAGTATGGTAGGGGAGGGAGGATGGTAGTAGATGGAGGATGGTCGTGGAGGGAGGATGGTAGTAGATGCACGATGGAAGTGGAGGGAGGATGGTAGTGGAGGGAGGATAGTAGTGGAGGGAGGATGGTAGTGGATGTAGGATCGTAGTGGATGGGGAATCGTAGTGGACGGAGAATGGTAGTGGATGGGGGATGGTAGTGGATGGAGCATGGTAGTGGAGGGATGATGGTAGTAGATGGAGGATGGTAGTGGATGGGGTTTGGTAGTGGATGGAGGAAGGTTGTGGTTGGGGAATGGTAGTGGATGGAGAATGGTATTGGATGTGCAATGGTAGTGGAGGGAGGATGATAGTAGATGGAGGATGGAAGTGGAGGGATGATGGTAGTAGATGGAGGATGGTAGTGGAGGGAGGATGGCAGTGGAGGGAGGATGGTAGTGGAGGGAGGATTGTAGTGGAGGGAGGATGGTAGTGGAGGGAGGATGGTAGTAGATGGAGGATGGTAGTGGAGGGAGGATGCCAGTGGATGGAGGATGGTAGTGAATGGAGAATGGTAGAGGAGGGAGGATGGTAGTGAATGGTGGATGGTAGTGGATGGAGGATGGTAGTGGATGGAGGATGGGAGTGGATGGAGAATGGTAGTGGCGGGAGGATGGTAGTGGATGGAGGATGGTAGTGGAGGGAGGATGGTAGTGGACGGAGGATTGAAGTGGAGGGAGGATGGTAGTAGTTGGAGGATGTTAGTGGAGGGAGGATGTTAGTGGACAGAGGATGGCAGTGGAGGGAGGATGGTAGTAGATGGAGGATCGTAGAATAAGCAGGATGGTAGTAGATGGAGGATGGTTTGGAGGGACGATGCTACTAGATGGAGGATGATAGTGGATGGTGGCTGGTAGTGGGGGAAGGATGGTAGTGGAAGGAGGATGGTAGTAGATGGAGGATGGTAGTGGAGGGAGGATGATAGTAGATTGAGGATTGTAGTAGAGGGAGTATGGTAGTAGATGCAGGATGGTAGTGGAGGGAGGATGGTAGTGGATGGAGGATGGTAGAGGAGGGAGGATGGTAGTGGAGGGAGGATGGTCTCGGATGGGGGATGGTAGTGGTGGCAGGATGTTAGTGGATGGGGGATGGTAGAGGATGGGGGATGGTGGTGGCGGGGGATGGTAGTGGATGGAGGATGGTAAGGAGGGAGGATGGTATAAGATGTAGGATGGTAGTGGAGGGAGGATGGTAGCAGATGGACGATTGTAGTGGATGGGTATGGTAGTGGATGGCTGATGGTAGTTGATGGGGAATGGTAGTGGAGGGAGGATGGTAGTGGATGGGGAATGCTGGTGGATGGAGGATGGTAGTGGATGTGGATGTTAGTGGATGCAGGATTGTAGTGGAGGGAGGATGGTAGCAGAGGAGGATGGTAGTGGAGGGTGGACGGTAGTAGATGGAGGATGGTAGTGGAGGGAGGATGTTCGTGCATGGACGATGGTAGTGGCGGGAGGATGTTCGTGGATGGAGGATGGTTCTGGATGGAGGATGGTAGTGGATGGAGGATGGTAGTGGAGGGAGGATGTTAGTGGAGTGAGGATGGTACTGGAGGGAGGATGGTAGTGGAGGGAGAATGGTAGTGGATGGAGGATGGTAATGGAGGGAGGATGGTTGTGGATGGAGGAGGGAAGTGGATGGAGGATGTTAGTGGAGGGAGGATGGTAGTGGATGGAGGATGGTAGTGGAGGGGGGATAGTAGTGGATGGAGGATAGAAGTGGAGGGAGGATGGTAGTGGATGGAGGATGGTTGTGGAGGGAGGATGGTAATGGAGAGAGGATGGTAGTGAATTGAGGAGCGAAGTGGATGGAGGATGTTAGTGGAGGGAGGATGGTAGTGGATGGAGGATGGTAGTGGAGGGAGGATGGTAGTTGGTGGAGGATGCAAGTGGAGGGAGGATGGTAGCGGATGGAGAATGGTAGTGGAGGGAGGATGGTAATTGGGGGAGGATGGTAGTGGATTGGGGATGTTAGTGGATGGAGGATTGTAGTGGAGGGAGGATGGTAGTGGATGGAGGATGGTAGTGGCTGGGGAATGGTAGTGGATGGAGGATGGTAGTGGATGGGGGATGGTAGTGGATGGAGGATTGTAGTGGAGGGAGGATGGTAGTAGATGGAGGATGGTAGTGGAGGGTGGACGGTAGAAGATGGAGGATGGTAGTGGAGGGAGGATGTTAGTGCATGGACGATGGTAGTGGCGGGAGGATGTTCGTGGATGGAGGATGGTTGTGGATGGAGGATGGTAGTGGAGGGAGGATGGTAGCGGAGTGAGGATGGTAGTGGATGGAGGATGGTTCTGGATGGAGGATGGTAGTGGATGGAGGATGGTAGTGGAGGGAGGATGTTAGTAGTTGGAGGATGGTAGTGGTGGGAGGATGTTAGTGGATGGAGGATGGTTGTGGATGGAGGATGGTAGTGGACGGAGAATGGTAGTGGAGAATGGATGGTAGTGGATGGAGGATGGGAGAAGATGGGGAATGGTAGTGGAGGGAGGATGGTAGTGGATGGGGAATGGTAGTGGATGGCGGATGGTAGTGGAGGGAGGATGGGAGTAGATGGAGGATGGTAGTGGAGGGAGGATGGTAGTAGATTGATGATGGTAGTAGAGGGAGGATGGTAGTAAATGGAGGATGGTAGTGGAGGGAGGATATTAGTAGATGGAGGACGGTAGTGGATGGGGGATGGTAGTGGAGGGAGGATGTTAGTGGAAAGAGCATGTTAGTCGATGGGGGATGGTAGTGGATGGTGGATGGTAGTGGAGGGAGCATGGTAGTGGATGGTGGATGATAGTGCAGGGAGGATGGTAGTGGAGGGAGTATGGTAGGGGAGGGAGGATGGTAGTAGATGGAGGATGGTCGTGGAGGGAGGATGGTAGTAGATGCACGATGGAAGTGGAGGGAGGATGGTAGTGGAGGGAGGATAGTAGTGGAGGGAGGATGGTAGTGGATGTAGGATCGTAGTGGATGGGGAATCGTAGTGGACGGAGAATGGTAGTGGATGGGGGATGGTAGTGGATGGAGGATGGTAGTGGAGCGAGGAAGGTTGTGGTTGGGGAATGGTAGTGGATGGAGAATGGTATTGGATGTGCAATGGTAGTGGAGGGAGGATGATAGTAGATGGAGAATGGAAGTGGAGGGATGATGGTAGTAGATGGAGGATGGTTGTGGATGGGGAATGGTAGTGTAGGGAGGATGGTAGTGGCTGGGGAATGGTAGTGGATGGAGGATGGTAGTGGATGGGGGATGGTAGTGGATGGAGGATTGTAGTGGAGGGAGGATGGTAGTAGATGGAGGATGGTAGTGGAGGGTGGACGGTAGTAGATGGAGGATGGTAGTGGAGGGAGGATGTTAGTGCATGGACGATGGTAGTGGCGGGAGGATGTTCGTGGATGGAGGATGGTTGTGGATGGAGGATGGTAGTGGAGGGAGGATGGTAGCGGAGTGAGGATGGTATTGGATGGAGGATGGTTCTGGATGGAGGATGGTAGTGGATGGAGGATGGTAGTGGAGGGAGGATGTTAGTGGAGTGAGGATGGTACTGGAGGGAGGATGGTAGTGGAGGGAGAATGGTAGTGGATGGAGGATGGTATTGGAGGGAGGATGGTTGTGGATGGAGGAGGGAAGTGGATGGAGGATGTTAGTGGAGGGAGGATGGTAGTGGATGGAGGATGGTAGTGGAGGGGGGATAGTAGTGGATGGAGGATAGAAGTGGAGGGAGGATGGTAGTGGATGGAGGATGGTTGTGGAGGGTGGATGGTAATGGAGAGAGGATGGTAGTGAATTGAGGAGCGAAGTGGATGGAGGATGTTAGTGGAGGGAGGATGGTAGTGGATGGAGGATGGTAGTGGAGGGAGGATGGTAGTTGGGGGAGGATGCAAGTGGAGGGAGGATGGTAGCGGATGGAGAATGGTAGTGGAGGGAGGATGGTAATTGGGGGAGGATGGTAGTGGATTGGGGATGTTAGTGGATGGAGGATTGTAGTGGAGGGAGGATGGTAGTAGATGGAGGATGGTAGTGGAGGGAGGATGTTAGTAGTTGGAGGATGGTAGTGGTGGGAGGATGTTACTGGATGGAGGATGGTTGTGGATGGAGGATGGTAGTGGACGGAGAATGGTAGTGGAGAATGGATGGTAGTGGATGGAGGATGGGAGAAGATGGGGAATGGTAATGGAGGGAGGATGGTAGTGGATGGGGAATGGTAGTGGATGGCGGATGGTAGTGGAGGGAGGATGGGAGTAGATGGAGGATGGTAGTGGAGGGAGGATGGTAGTAGATTAATGATGGTAGTAGAGGGAGGATGGTAGTAAATGGAGGATGGTAGTGGAGGGAGGATAGTAGTAGATGGAGGACGGTAGTGGATGGGGGATGGTAGTGGAGGGAGGATGTTAGTGGAAAGAGCATGTTAGTCGATGGGGGATGGTAGTGGATGGTGGATGGTAGTGGAGGGAGCATGGTAGTGGATGGTGGATGATAATGCAGGGAGGATGGTAGTGGAGGGAGTATGGTAGGGGAGGGAGGATGGTAGTAGATGGAGGATGGTCGTGGAGGGAGGATGGTAGTAGATGCACGATGGAAGTGGAGGGAGGATGGTAGTGGAGGGAGGATGGTAGTGGATGTAGGATCGTAGTGGATGGGGAATCGTAGTGGACGGAGAATGGTAGTGGATGGGGGATGGTAGTGGATGGAGCATGGTAGTGGAGGGAGGAAGGTTGTGGTTGGGGAATGGTAGTGGATGGAGAATGGTATTGGATGTGCAATGGTAGTGGAGGGAGGATGATAGTAGATGGAGAATGGAAGTGGAGGGATGATGGTATTTGATGGAGGATGGTTGTGGATGGGGAATGGTAGTGCAGGGAGGATGGTAGTGGCTGGGGAATGGTAGTGGATGGAGGATGGTAGTGGATGGGGGATGGTAGTGGATGGAGGATTGTAGTGGAGGGAGGATGGTAGTAGATGGAGGATGGTAGTGGAGGGAGGATGGTAGTAGATGGAAGATGGTAGTGGATGGAGGTTGGTAGTGGATGGAGGATGGTAGTGGAGGGAGGATTGTAGTGGAGGGAGGATGGTAGTGGAGGGAGGATGGTAGTAGATGGAGGATGGTAGTGGAGGGAGGATGCCAGTGGATGGAGGATGGTAGTGGATGGAGAATGGTAGAGCAGGGAGGATGGTAGTGAATGGAGGATGGTAGTGGATGGAGGATGGTAGTGGAGGGAGGATTGTAGTGGACGGAGGATTGAAGTGGAGGGAGGATGCTAGCAGTTGGAGGATGTTAGAGGAGGGAGGATGTTAGTGGACGGAGGATGGCAGTGGAGGGAGGATGGTAGTAGATGGAGGATCGTAGAAGAAGGAGGATGGTAGTAGATGGAGGATGGTTTGGAGGGACGATGGTACTAGATGGAGGATGATAGTGGATGGTGGCTGGTAGTGGGGGAAGGATGGTAGTGGAAGGAGGATGGCAGTAGATGGAGGATGGTAGTGGAGGGAGGATGGTAGTAGATTGAGGATGGTAGTAGAGGGAGTATGGTAGTAGATGCAGGATGGTAGTGGAGTGAGGATGGTAGTAGATTGATGACGGTAGTGGATGGGTGATGGTATTGGATGGGGCATGGTAGAGGTTGGAGGATGGTAGTGGATGGGGGATGGTAGTGGAGGGAGGATCGTAATGGAGGGAGGATTGTAGTGGATGGAGGATGGTAGAGGAGGGAGGATGGTAGTGGAGGGAGGATGGTCTCGGATGGGGGATGGTAGTGGTGGCAGGATGTTAGTGGATGGGGGATGGTAGAGGATGGGGGATGGTGGTGGAGGGGGATGGTAGTGGATGGAGGATGGTAAGGAGGGAGGATGTTATAAGATGTAGGATGGTAGTGGAGGGAGGATGGTAGCAGATGGACGATGGTAGTGGATGGGGATGGTAGTGGATGGAGGATGGTAGTTGATGGGGAATGGTAGTGGAGGGAGGATGGTAGTGGATGGGGAATGGTAGTGGATGGAGGATGGAGTGGATGTGGATGGTAGTGGATGCAGGATTGTAGTGGAGGGAGGATGGTAGCAGAGGAGGATGGTAGTGGAGGATGGACGGTAGTAGATGGAGGATGGTAGTGGAGGGACGATGTTAGTACACGGAGGATGGTAGTGGCGGGAGGATGTTCGTGGATGGAGGATGGTTGTGGATGGAGGATGGTAGTGGAGGGAGGATGGTAGCGGAGTGAGGATGGTAGTGGATGGAGGATGGTTCTGGATGGAGGATGGTAGTGGATGGAGGATGGTAGTGGAGGGAGGATGTTAGTGGAGTGAGGATGGTACTGGAGGGAGGATGGTAGTGGAGGGAGAATGGTAGTGGATGGAGGATGGTATTGGAGGGAGGATGGTAGTGGATGGAGGAGGGAAGCGGATGGAGGATGTTAGTGGAGGGAGGATGGTAGTGGATGGAGGATGGTAGTGGAGGGGGGATAGTAGTGGATGGAGGATAGAAGTGGAGGGAGGATGGTAATGGAGAGAGGATGGTAGTGAATTGAGGAGCGAAGTGGATGGAGGATGTTAGTGGAGGGAGGATGGTAGTGGATGGAGGATGGTAGTGAATGGAGCATGGTAGTTGGGGGAGGATGCTAGTGGAGGGAGGATGGTAGCGGAAGGAGGATGGTAGTGGAGGGAGGATGGTAATTGGGGGAGCATGGTAGTGGATGGGTGATGGAATTGGATGGGGGATGGTATTGTTTAGAGGAGGTAGTGGATGGGGATGGTAGTGGAGGGAGGATGGTAGTGGATGGGGGATGTTAGTGGATGGAGGATGGAATTGGAGGGAGGATGGTAGTGGATGGAGGATGGTAGTGGAGGGAGGATGGTAGTGGAGGGAGGATGGTCTCGGATGGGGGATGGTAGTGGAGGCAGCATGGTAGTGGATGGGGTATGGTAGTGGATGTAGGATGGTAAGGAGGGAGGATGGTATTAGTTTTAGGAAGGTAGCGGAGGGAGGATGATAGTAGATGGAAGAAGGTAGTGGATGGGGGATGGTAGTGGATGGAGGATGGTAGAGGATGGGGAATGGTAGTGGAGGGAGGATTGTAGTGGATGGGGAATGGTAGTTGATAGAGCATGGTAGTGGATGGGGGATGTTAGTGGATGGAGGATTGTAGTGGAGGGAGGATGGTAGTAGATGGAGGATGGTAGTGGAGGGAGGATGTTAGTAGATGGAGGATGGTATTGGTGGCAGGATGTTACTGGATGGAGGATGGTTGTGGATGGAGGATGGTTGTGGACGGAGAATGGTAGTGGAGGAAGGATGGTAGTGGATGGAGGATGGTAGAGGATGGGGAATGGTAGTGGAGGGAGGATGGTAGTGGATGGGGAATGGTAGTGGATGGCGGATGGTAGTGGATGGGGGATGTTAGTAGATGGAGGATTGTAGTGGAGGGAGGATGGTAGTAGATGGCGGATGGTAGTGGAGGGAGGATGTTAGTAGAAGGAGGATGGTAGTGGCGGGAGGATGTTACTGGATGGAGGATGGTTGTGGATGGAGGATGGTAGTGGATGGAGGATGGTAGTGGAGGGAGGATGGTAGTGGATGGAGGATGGTAGTGAAGGGAGGATGGTAGTAGATGGAGAATGGTAGTGGAGGAGAATGGTAGTTTAAGGAGAATGGTATTGGAGGGTGTTTTGTACTGGATGGAGGAGGGAAGTGGATGGAGGATGTTAGTGGAGGGAGGATGGTAGTGGATGGAGGATGGTTGTGGAGGGAGGATGGTAGTTGGGGGAGGATGGTAGTGGAGGGAGGATGGTAGTAGATGGCGGATGGTAGTGGAGGGAGGATGTTAGTAGACGGAGGATGGTAGTGGCGGGAGGATGGTTGTGGATGGAGGATGGTAGTGGACGGAGAATGGTAGTGGAGAATGGATGGTAGTGGATGGAGGATGGTTGTGGATGGAGGATGGTAGTGGATGGAGGATGGTAGTGGAGGGAGGATGGTAGTGGATGGAGGATGGTAGTGAAGGGAGGATGGTAGTGGATGGAGGATGGTAGTGGAGGGAGAATGGTAGTGGAAGGAGAATGGTATTGGAGGGAGTTTTGTACTGGATGGAGGAGGGAAGTGGATGGAGGATGTTAGTGGAGGGCGGACGGTAGTGGATGGAGGATGGTTGTGGAGGGAGGATGGTAGTGGGGGGAGGATGGTAGTGGAGGGAGGATGGTAGTGGATGGAGGATGGTGGTGGAGGGAGGATGGTAGATGGGGTAGGATGGTAGTGGATGGGGGATGGTATTGGATGAGGGATGGTAGTGATTGGAGGATGGGAGTGGATGTGGGATTGTAGTGGGGGTGGATGGTAGTGGATGGGGGATGGTAGTGGATGGAGGATGGTAATGGAGGGAGGATGGTAGTAGATGGATGATGATAGTGGATGGGGGCTGGTAGTGGATGGAGGTGGGTAGTGGAGGGAGGATGGGAGTGGAGGGAGGATGGTCTCAAAAGGGGGATGGTAGTGGAGGCAGGATGGTAGTGGATGGGGGATGGTAGTGGATGGAGGATGGTAGTGGAGGCGGATGGTAGTGGATGAAGGATGGTAAGGAGGGAGGATGGTATTAGATGTAGGTTTGTAGTGGATGGGGAATGGTCGTGGAGGGAGAATGTTACTGGGTGGGGAATGGTAGTGGATGGAGGATGGTAGTGGATGGGGATGGTAGTGGATGGAGGATTGTAGTGGAGGGAGGATGTTAGTAGATGGAGAATGGTACTGGAGGGAGAATGGTAGTGGATGGAGCATGGTTGTGGATGGAGGAGGGTAGTGGAGGGTGGATGGTAGTGGAGGGAGGATGTTAGTGGATGGAGGATGGTTGTGGATGGAGGATGCTAGTGGAGGGAGGATGGTAGTGGAGGGAGGATGGTAGTGGAGGGAGGATGGTAGTAGATGGAGGATGATAGTGGAGGGAGGATGCTAGTGGATGGAGGATGGACGGGAGGGAGAATGGTAGTGGCGGGAGGATGGTAGTGAGTGGAGGATGGTAGTGGATGGAGGATGGTAGTGGAGGGAGTATGGTAGTGGATGGGGATGCAGTGGACGGAGGATGGTAGTGGATGGAGGATGATAGTGGAGGGAGAATTTTAGTGGCAGGAGGATGGTAGTGGATGGAGGATGGTAGTGGAGGGAGGATGGTAGTGGACAGAGGATTGAAGTGGAGGGAGGATGGTAGTAGTTGGAGGATGTTAGAGGAGAGAGGATGTTAGTGGAGGGAGGATGGCAGTGGAGGAGGATGGTAGTAGATGGAGGATGGTAGAAGAAGGAGGATGGTAATAGATGGAGGATCGTTTGGAGGGACGATGGTAGTGGATGGAGGATGATAGTGGATGGTGGATGGTAGTGGAGGAAGGATGGTAGTGGAAGGAGGATGGTAGTAGATGGAGGATGGTAGTTGAGGGAGGATGGTAGTTGATGGAGGATGGTAGTAGAGGGAGTATGGTAGTAGATGCAGGATGGTAGTGGAGGGAGGATGGTATTAGATGGATGACGCTAGTGGATGGGTGAAGGTATTGGATGGGGCATGGTAGAGGTTGGAGAATGGAAGTGGATGGGGGATGGTAGTGGAGGGAGGATGGTAGTGGATGGGGGATGGTAGTGGATGGAGGATGGTAATGGAGGGAGGATGGTACGGATGGATGATGGTAGTGGAGGGAGGATGGTAGTGGAGGGAGGATGGTCTCGGATGGGGGATGGTACTGGAGGCAGGATGTCAGTGGATGGGGGATGGTAGAGGATGGGGAATGGTGGTGGAGGGGGATGGTAGTGGATGGAGGATGGTAGTAGATTGAGGATGGTAGTGGAGGTAGGATGGTAGTAGATGGAGGATGGTAGTGGATGGAGGTTGGTAGTGGATGGAGGATGGTAGTGGAGGGAGGATTGTAGTGGAGGGAGGATGGTAGTGGAGGGAGAATGGAAGTGGATGGGGGATGGTAGTGGATGGAGGATGGTAATGGAGGGAGGATGGTACGGATGGATGATGGTAGTGGAGGGAGGATGGTAGTGGAGGGAGGATGGTCTCGGATGGGGGATGGTAGTGGAGGCAGGATGTCAGTGGATGGGGGATGGTAGAGGATCAGGGATGGTGGTGGAGAGGGATGGTAGTGGATGGAGGATGGTAAGGATGGAGGATGGTATAAGATGTAGGATGGTAGTGGAGGGAGGATGGTAGCAGATGGAGGATGGTAGTGGATGGGGATGGTAGTGGATGGAGGATGGTAGTTGATGGGGAATGGTAGTGGAGGGATGATGGTAGTTGATGGGGAATGGTACTGTAAGGAGGATGGTAGTGGAATTGGATGGTAGTGGATGCAGGATTGTAGTGGAGGGAGGATGGTAGCAGAGGAGGATGGTAGTGGAGGGTGGATGGTAGTAGATGGAGGATGGTACTGGAGGGAGGATGTTAGTACCTGGAGGATGGTAGAGGCAGGAGGATGTTCGTGGATGGAGGATGGTTGTGGATGGAGGATGGTAGTGGAGGGAGGATGGTAGCGGAGTGAGGATGGTAGTGGATGGAGGATGGTTCTGGATGGAGGATAGTAGTGGATGGAGGATGGTAGTGGAGGGAGGATGTTAGTGGAGTGAGGATGTTAGTGGAGGGAGAATGGTAGTGGATGGAGGATGGTATTGGAGGGAGGATGGTAGTGGATGGAGGAGGGAAGTGGATGGAGGATGTTAGTGGAGGGAGGATTGTAGTGGATGGAGGATGGTAGTGGAGGGAGGATGCTAGTTGGGGAGGATGGTAGTAGAGGGAGAATGGTAGTGGATGGAGGATGGTAGTGGAGGGAGGATGGGGGATTGGGGAGGATGGTAGTGGATGGGGGATGGTATTGGCAGGGGGATGGTAGTGGTTGGAGGATGGTAGTGGATGGGGGATGGTAGTGGGGGGAGGATCGTAGTGGATGGGGAATGGTAGTGGTTGGAGGATGGTAATGGAGGGAGGATGGTTTTAGATGGATGATGATAGTGGATGGGGGATGGTAGTGGATGGAGGTTGGTAGTGGAGGGAGGATGGTAGTGGAGGGAGGATGATCTCGGATGGGGGATTGTAGTGGAGTCAGGATGGTAGTGGATGGGGGATGTAGTGGATGGAGGTTGGTAGTGGATGGAGGATGATAGCGGAGGGAGAATTTTAGTGGCGGGAGGATGGTAGTGGATGGAGGATGGTAGTGGAGGGAGGATGGTAGTGGACTGAGGATTGAAGTGGAGGGAGGATGGTAGTAGTTGGAGGATGTTAGAGGAGAGAGGATGTTAGTGGAGGGAGGATGGCAGTGGAGGAGGATGGTAGTAGATGGAGGATGGTAGAAGAAGGAGGATGGTAATAGATGGAGGATCGTTTGGAGGGGCGATGGTAGTGGATGGAGGATGATAGTGGATGGTGGATGGTAGTGGAGGAAGGATGGTAGTGGAAGGCGGATGGTAGTAGATGGAGGATGGTAGTGGAGGGAGGATGGTTGTTGATGGAGGATGGTAGTAGAGGGAGTATGGTAGTAGATGCAGGATGGTAGTGGAGGGAGGATGGTATTAGATGGATGACGCTAGTGGATGGGTGAAGGTATTGGATGGGGCATGGTAGAGGTTGGAGAATGGAAGTGGATGGGGGATGGTAGTGGAGGGAGGATGGTAGTGGATGGGGGATGGTAGTGGATGGAGGATGGTAATGGAGGGAGGATGGTACGGATGGATGATGGTAGTGGAGGGAGGATGGTAGTGGAGGGAGGATGGTCTCGGATGGGGGATGGTAGTGGAGGCAGGATGTCAGTGGATGGGGGATGGTAGAGGATGGGGGATGGTGGTGGAGGGGGATGGTAGTGGATGGAGGATGGTAGTAGATTGAGGATGGTAGTGGAGGTAGGATGGTAGTAGATGGAGGATGGTAGTGGATGGAGGTTGGTAGTGGATGGAGGATGGTAGTGGAGGGAGGATTGTAGTGGAGGGAGGATGGTGGTGGAGGGAGAATGGAACTGGATGGGGGATGGTAGTGGAGGGAGGATGGTAGTGGATGGGGGATGGTAGTGGATGGTGGATGGTAATGGAGGGAGGATGGTACGGATGGATGATGGTAGTGGAGGGAGGATGGTAGTGGAGGGAGGATGGTCTCGGATGGGGGATGGTAGTGGAGGCAGGATGTCAGTGGATGGGGGATGGTAGAGGATCAGGGATGGTGGTGGAGAGGGATGGTAGTGGATGGAGGATGGTAAGGATGGAGGATGGTATAAGATGTAGGATGGTAGTGGAGGGAGGATGGTAGCAGATGGAGGATGGTAGTGGATGGGGATGGTAGTGGATGGAGGATGGTAGTTGATGGGGAATGGTAGTGGAGGGATGATGGTAGTTGATGGGGAATGGTACTGTAAGGAGGATGGTAGTGGAATTGGATGGTAGTGGATGCAGGATTGTAGTGGAGGGAGGATGGTAGCAGAGGAGGATGGTAGTGGAGGGTGGATGGTAGTAGATGGAGGATGGTAGTGGAGGGAGGATGTTAGTACCTGGAGGATGGTAGAGGCAGGAGGATGTTCGTGGATGGAGGATGGTTGTGGATGGAGGATGGTAGTGGAGGGAGGATGGTAGCGGAGTGAGGATGGTAGTGGATGGAGGATGGTTCTGGATGGAGGATAGTAGTGGATGGAGGATGGTAGTGGAGGGAGGATGTTAGTGGAGTGAGGATGGTAGTGGAGGGAGGAGGGTAGTGGAGGGAGAATGGTAGTGGATGGAGGATGGTATTGGAGGGAGGATGGTAGTGGATGGAGGAGGGAAGTGGATGGAGGATGTTAGTGGAGGGAGGATTGTAGTGGATGGAGGATGGTAGTGGAGGGAGGATGCTAGTTGGGGAGGATGGTAGTGGAGGGAGAATGGTAGTGGTTGGAGGATGGTAGTGGAGGGAGGATGGGGGATGGGGGAGGATGGTAGTGGATGGGGGATGGTAGTGGGGGGAGGATCGTAGTGGATGGGGAATGGTAGTGGTTGGAGGATGGTAATGGAGGGAGGATGGTTTTAGATGGATGATGATAGTGGATGGGGGATGGTTGTGGATGGAGGTTGGTAGTGGAGGGAGGATGGTAGTGGAGGGAGGATGATCTCGGATGGGGGATTGTAGTGGAGTCAGGATGGTAGTGGATGGGGGATGTAGTGGATGGAGGTTGGTAGTGGTGGGGGATGGTAGTGGATGGAGGATGGTAAGGAGTGAGGATGGTATCAGATGTCGGAAAGTAGTGGAGGGAGGATGGTAGTAGATGGAGGATGGTCGTGGATGGGGAATGGTAGTGCAGGGAGGATGGTAGAGGATGGGGAATGGTAGTGGATTGGGGATGGTAGTGGATGGAGGATGGTAGTGGAGGGAGAATGGTAATAGATGGAGGATGGTAGTGGATGGAGGTTGGTAGTGGATGGAGGATGGTAGTGGAGGGAGGATGGTAGTGGAGGGAGAATGGTAGTGGATGGAGGATGGTATTGGAGGGAGGATGGCAGTGGATGGAGGAGGGAAGTGGATGGAGGATGTTAGTGGAGGGAGGATGGTAGTGGATGGAGGATGGTAGTGGAGGGAGGATGCTAGTTGGGGAGGATGGTAGTGGAGGGAGAATGGTAGTGCATGGAGGATGGTAGTGGAGGGAGGATGGGAGATGGGGGAGGATAGTAGTGGATGGGGGATGGTATTGGCAGGGGGATGGTAGTGGTTGGAGGATGGTAGTGGATGGGGGATGGTAGTGGGGGGAGGATTGTAGTGGATGGGGAATGGTAGTGGATGGAGGATGGTAATGGAGGGAGGATGGTAGTAGATGGATGATGATAGTGGATGGGGGATGGTAGTGGATGGAGGTTGGTAGTGGAGGGAGGATGGTAGTGGAGGGAGGATGGTCTCGGATGGGTGATTGTAGTGGAGGCAGGATGGTAGTGGATGGGGGATGTAGTGGATGGAGGTTGGTAGTGGTGGGGGATGGTAGTGGATGGAGGATGGTAAGGAGTGAGGATGGTATCAGATGTCGGAAAGTAGTGGAGGGAGGATGGTAGTAGATGGAGGATGGTCGTGGATGGGGAATGGTAGTGCAGGGAGGATGGTAGAGGATGGGGAATGGTAGTGGATTGGGGATGGTAGTGGATGGAGGATGGTAGTGGAGGGAGAATGGTAATAGATGGAGGATGGTAGTGGATGGAGGTTGGTAGTGGATGGAGGATGGTAGTGGAGGGAGGATGGTAGTGGAGGGAGAATGGTAGTGGATGGAGGATGGTATTGGAGGGAGGATGGCAGTGGATGGAGGAGGGAAGTGGATGGAGGATGTTAGTGGAGGGAGGATGGTAGTGGATGGAGGATGGTAGTGGAGGGAGGATGCTAGTTGGGGAGGATGGTAGTGGAGGGAGAATGGTAGTGCATGGAGGATGGTAGTGGAGGGAGGATGGGAGATGGGGGAGGATAGTAGTGGATGGGGGATGGTATTGGCAGGGGGATGGTAGTGGTTGGAGGATGGTAGTGGATGGGGGATGGTAGTGGGGGGAGGATTGTAGTGGATGGGGAATGGTAGTGGATGGAGGATGGTAATGGAGGGAGGATGGTAGTAGATGGATGATGATAGTGGATGGGGGATGGTAGTGGATGGAGGTTGGTAGTGGAGGGAGGATGGTAGTGGAGGGAGGATGGTCTCGGATGGGTGATTGTAGTGGAGGCAGGATGGTAGTGGATGGGGGATGGTAGTGGATGGAGGATGGTAGTGGAGGGGGATGGTAGTGGATGGAGGATGGTAAGGAGTGAGGATGGTATTAGATGTAGGAAAGTAGTGGAGGAAGGATGGTAGTAGATGGAGGATGGTAGTGGATGGGGAATGGTAGTGCAGGGAGGATGGTAGTGGGTGGGGAATGGTAGTGGATGGAGAATGGTAGTGGATGGGGATGGTAGTGGATGGAGGATTGTAGTGGAGGGAGGATGGTATTAGATGGAGGATGGTAGTGGAGGGAGGATGGTAGAAGATGGAGGATGGTAGTGGATGGAGGTTGGTAGTGGATGGAGGATGGTAGTGGAGGGAGGATTGTAGTGGAGGGAGGATGGTAGTGGAGGGAGAATGGAAGTGGATGGGGGCTGGTAGTGGAGGGAGGATGGTAGTGGATGGTGGATGGTAGTGGATGGAGGATGGTAGTTGAGGGAGGATGGTAGTTGATGGAGGATGGTAGTAGAGGGAGTATGGTAGTAGATGCAGGATGGTAGTGGAGGGAGGATGGTATTAGATGGATGACGCTAGTGGATGGGTGAAGGTATTGGATGGGGCATGGTAGAGGTTGGAGAATGGAAGTGGATGGGGGATGGTAGTGGAGGGAGGATGGTAGTGGATGGGGGATGGTAGTGGATGGAGGATGGTAATGGAGGGAGGATGGTACGGATGGATGATGGTAGTGGAGGGAGGATGGTAGTGGAGGGAGGATGGTCTCGGATGGGGGATGGTAGTGGAGGCAGGATGTCAGTGGATGGGGGATGGTAGAGGATGGGGGATGGTGGTGGAGGGGGATGGTAGTGGATGGAGGATGGTAGTAGATTGAGGATGGTAGTGGAGGTAGGATGGTAGTAGATGGAGGATGGTAGTGGATGGAGGTTGGTAGTGGATGGAGGATGGTAGTGGAGGGAGGATTGTAGTGGAGGGAGGATGGTAGTGGAGGGAGAATGGAAGTGGATGGGGGATGGTAGTGGAGGGAGGATGGTAGTGGATGGGGGATGGTAGTGGATGGAGGATGGTAATGGAGGGAGGATGGTACGGATGGATGATGGTAGTGGAGGGAGGATGGTAGTGGAGGGAGGATGGTCTCGGATGGGGGATGGTAGTGGAGGCAGGATGTCAGTGGATGGTGGATGGTAGAGGATCAGGGATGGTGGTCGAGAGGGATGGTAGTGGATGGAGGATGGTAAGGATGGAGGATGGTATAAGATGTAGGATGGTAGTGGAGGGAGGATGGTAGCAGATGGAGGATGGTAGTGGATGGGGATGGTAGTGGATGGAGGATGGTAGTTGATGGGGAATGGTAGTGGAGGGATGATGGTAGTTGATGGGGAATGGTACTGTAAGGAGGATGGTAGTGGAATTGGATGGTAGTGGATGCAGGATTGTAGTGGAGGGAGGATGGTAGCAGAGGAGGATGGTAGTGGAGGGTGGATGGTAGTAGATGGAGGATGGTACTGGAGGGAGGATGTTAGTACCTGGAGGATGGTAGAGGCAGGAGGATGTTCGTGGATGGAGGATGGTTGTGGATGGAGGATGGTAGTGGAGGGAGGATGGTAGCGGAGTGAGGATGGTAGTGGATGGAGGATGGTTCTGGATGGAGGATAGTAGTGGATGGAGGATGGTAGTGGAGGGAGGATGTTAGTGGAGTGAGGATGTTAGTGGAGGGAGAATGGTAGTGGATGGAGGATGGTATTGGAGGGAGGATGGTAGTGGATGGAGGAGGGAAGTGGATGGAGGATGTTAGTGGAGGGAGGATTGTAGTGGATGGAGGATGGTAGTGGAGGGAGGATGCTAGTTGGGGAGGATGGTAGTAGAGGGAGAATGGTAGTGGATGGAGGATGGTAGTGGAGGGAGGATGGGGGATGGGGGAGGATGGTAGTGGATGGGGGATGGTATTGGCAGGGGAATGGTAGTGGTTGGAGGATGGTAGTGGATGGGGGATGGTAGTGGGGGGAGGATCGTAGTGGATGGGGAATGGTAGTGGTTGGAGGATGGTAATGGAGGGAGGATGGTTTTAGATGGATGAAGATAGTGGATGGGGGATGGTAGTGGATGGAGGTTGGTAGTGGAGGGAGGATGGTAGTGGAGGGAGGATGATCTCGGATGGGGGATTGTAGTGGAGTCAGGATGGTAGTGGATGGGGGATGTAGTGGATGGAGGTTGGTAGTGGATGGAGGATGATAGTGGAGGGAGAATTTTAGTGGCGGGAGGATGGTAGTGGATGGAGGATGGTAGTGGAGGGAGGATGGTAGTGGACTGAGGATTGAAGTGGAGGGAGGATGGTAGTAGTTGGAGGATGTTAGAGGAGAGAGGATGTTAGTGGAGGGAGGATGGCAGTGGAGGAGGATGGTAGTAGATGGAGGATGGTAGAAGAAGGAGGATGGTAATAGATGGAGGATCGTTTGGAGGGACGATGGTAGTGGATGGAGGATGATAGTGGATGGTGGATGGTAGTGGAGGAAGGATGGTAGTGGAAGGAGGATGGTAGTAGATGGAGGATGGTAGTGGAGGGGGGATGGTAGTTGATGGAGGATGGTAGTAGAGGGAGTATGGTAGTAGATGCAGGATGGTAGTGGAGGGAGGATGGTATTAGATGGATGACGCTAGTGGATGGGTGAAGGTATTGGATGGGGCATGGTAGAGGTTGGAGAATGGAAGTGGATGGGGGATGGTAGTGGAGGGAGGATGGTAGTGGATGGGGGATGGTAGTGGATGGAGGATGGTAATGGAGGGAGGATGGTACCCATGGATGATGGTAGTGGAGGCAGGATGGTAGTGGAGGGAGGATGGTCTCGGATGGGGGATGGTAGTGGAGGCAGGATGTCAGTGGATGGGGGATGGTAGAGGATGGGGGATGGTGGTGGAGGGGGATGGTAGTGGATGGAGGATGGTAGTAGATTGAGGATGGTAGTGGAGGTAGGATGGTAGTAGATGGAGGATGGTAGTGGATGGAGGTTGGTAGTGGATGGAGGATGGTAGTGGAGGGAGGATTGTAGTGGAGGGAGGATGGTAGTGGAGGGAGAATGGAAGTGGATGGGGGATGGTAGTGGAGGGAGGATGGTAGTGGATGGGGGATGGTAGTGGATGGTGGATGGTAATGGAGGGAGGATGGTACGGATGGATGATGGTAGTGGAGGGAGGATGGTAGTGGAGGGAGGATGGTCTCGGATGGGGGATGGTAGTGGAGGCAGGATGTCAGTGGATGGGGGATGGTAGAGGATCAGGGATGGTGGTGGAGAGGGATGGTAGTGGATGGAGGATGGTAAGGATGGAGGATGGTATAAGATGTAGGATGGTAGTGGAGGGAGGATGGTAGCAGATGGAGGATGGTAGTGGATGGGGATGGTAGTGGATGGAGGATGGTAGTTGATGGGGAATGGTAGTGGAGGGATGATGGTAGTGGATGGGGAATGGTACTGTAAGGAGGATGGTAGTGGAATTGGATGGTAGTGGATGCAGGATTGTAGTGGAGGGAGGATGGTAGCAGAGGAGGATGGTAGTGGAGGGTGGATGGTAGTAGATGGAGGATGGTAGTGGAGGGAGGATGTTAGTACCTGGAGGATGGTAGAGGCAGGAGGATGTTCGTGGATGGAGGATGGTTGTGGATGGAGGATGGTAGTGGAGGGAGGATGGTAGCGGAGTGAGGATGGTAGTGGATGGAGGATGGTTCTGGATGGAGGATAGTAGTGGATGGAGGATGGTAGTGGAGGGAGGATGTTAGTGGAGTGAGGATGGTAGTGGAGGGAGGAGGGTAGTGGAGGGAGAATGGTAGTGGATGGAGGATGGTATTGGAGGGAGGATGGTAGTGGATGGAGGAGGGAAGTGGATGGAGGATGTTAGTGGAGGGAGGATTGTAGTGGATGGAGGATGGTAGTGGAGGGAGGATGCTAGTTGGGGAGGATGGTAGTGGAGGGAGAATGGTAGTGGATGGAGGATGGTAGTGGAGGGAGGATGGGGGATGGGGGAGGATGGTAGTGGATGGGGGATGGTATTGGCAGGGGGATGGTAGTGGTTGGAGGATGGTAGTGGATGGGGGATGGTAGTGGGGGGAGGATCGTAGTGGATGGGGAATGGTAGTGGTTGGAGGATGGTAATGGAGGGAGGATGGTTTTAGATGGATGATGATAGTGGATGGGGGATGGTTGTGGATGGAGGTTGGTAGTGGAGGGAGGATGGTAGTGGAGGGAGGATGATCTCGGATGGGGGATTGTAGTGGAGTCAGGATGGTAGTGGATGGGGGATGTAGTGGATGGAGGTTGGTAGTGGTGGGGGATGGTAGTGGATGGAGGATGGTAAGGAGTGAGGATGGTATCAGATGTCGGAAAGTAGTGGAGGGAGGATGGTAGTAGATGGAGGATGGTCGTGGATGGGGAATGGTAGTGCAGGGAGGATGGTAGAGGATGGGGAATGGTAGTGGATTGGGGATGGTAGTGGATGGAGGATGGTAGTGGAGGGAGAATGGTAATAGATGGAGGATGGTAGTGGATGGAGGTTGGTAGTGGATGGAGGATGGTAGTGGAGGGAGGATGGTAGTGGAGGGAGAATGGTAGTGGATGGAGGATGGTATTGGAGGGAGGATGGCAGTGGATGGAGGAGGGAAGTGGATGGAGGATGTTAGTGGAGGGAGGATGGTAGTGGATGGAGGATGGTAGTGGAGGGAGGATGCTAGTTGGGGAGGATGGTAGTGGAGGGAGAATGGTAGTGCATGGAGGATGGTAGTGGAGGGAGGATGGGAGATGGGGGAGGATAGTAGTGGATGGGGGATGGTATTGGCAGGGGGATGGTAGTGGTTGGAGGATGGTAGTGGATGGGGGATGGTAGTGGGGGGAGGATTGTAGTGGATGGGGAATGGTAGTGGATGGAGGATGGTAATGGAGGGAGGATGGTAGTGGATGATGATAGTGGATGGGGGATGGTAGTGGATGGAGGTTGGTAGTGGAGGGAGGATGGTAGTGGAGGGAGGATGGTCTCGGATGGGTGATTGTAGTGGAGGCAGGATGGTAGTGGATGGGGGATGGTAGTGGATGGAGGATGGTAGTGGAGGGGGATGGTAGTGGATGGAGGATGGTAAGGAGTGAGGATGGTATTAGATGTAGGAAAGTAGTGGAGGAAGGATGGTAGTAGATGGAGGATGGTAGTGGATGGGGAATGGTAGTGCAGGGAGGATGGTAGTGGGTGGGGAATGGTAGTGGATGGAGAATGGTAGTGGATGGGGATGGTAGTGGATGGAGGATTGTAGTGGAGGGAGGATGGTATTAGATGGAGGATGGTAGTGGAGGGAGGATGGTAGAAGATGGAGGATGGTAGTGGATGGAGGTTGGTAGTGGATGGAGGATGGTAGTGGAGGGAGGATTGTAGTGGAGGGAGGATGGTAGTGGAGGGAGAATGGAAGTGGATGGGGGCTGGTAGTGGAGGGAGGATGGTAGTGGATGGGGGATGGTAGTGGATGGAGGATGGTAATGGAGGGAGGATGGTAGTGGATGGATGATGGTAGTGGAGGGAGGATGGAAGTGGAGGGAGGATGGTCTCGGATGGGGGATGGTAGTGGAGGCAGGATGTCAGTGGATATGGGATGGTAGAGGATGGGGGATGGTGGTGGAGGGGGATGGTAGTGGATGGAGGAAGGTAAGGATGGAGGATGGTATAAGATGTAGGATGGTAGTGGAGGGAGGATGGTAGCAGATGGAGGATGGTAGTGGATGGGGATGGTAGTGGATGGAGGATGGTAGTTGATGGAGGACGGTAGTGGGTGGGGGATGGTAGTGGAGGGAGGATGGTAGTGGAGGGAGGATGGTATTGGAGGGAGTATGGTAGTGGAGGTAAGATGGTAGTAGATTGAGGATGGTAGTGGAGGGAGGATTGAGGTAGATGCAGGATGGTCGTGGAGGGAGGATGATAGTAGAGGGAGGATAGTAGTGGAGGGAGAATGGTAGTGGATGGGGAAATGTAGTTGAGGGAGGATGGTAGGGGATGGGGTATGGTAGTGGATGGAGGTTGGTAGTGGATGGAGGATGGTAGTGGTTGGGGAATGGTAGTGGAAGGAGAATGGTATTGGATGGGCAATGGTAGTTGAGGGAGGATGATAGTAGATGGAGGATGGTAGTGGAGGGAGGATGGTAGTGGATGGGGAAATGTAGTTGAGGGAGGATGGTAGGGGATGGGGTATGGTAGTGATGGGAGGATGGTAGTGGATGGGGGATGGTAGTGGATGGAGGATATTAGTGGAGTGCGGATGGTAGTAGATGGAAGATGGCAGTGGACGGAGGATGGTAGTAGATGAAGGATGGTAGTAGAGGCAGGATGGAAATAGATGGAGGATGGTTTGGAGGGACGATGGTAGTAGATGGAGGATGGTGGTGAATGGTGGATGGTAGTGGATGGAGGATGGTAGTGGAGCGAGAATGGTAGTAGACGGAGGATGGTAGTGGAGGGAGGATGGTAGTAGATTGAGGATGGAAGTAGAGGGAGGATGGTTGTAGATGGAGGATGGTAGTGGAGGGAGGATGGTAGTAGATGGAGGACGGTAGTGGATGGGGGATGGTAGTGGAGGGAGGATGGTAGTGGAGGGAGGATGGTAGTGGAGGGAGTATGGTAGTGGAGGTAAGTTGGTAGTAGATTGAGGATGGTAGTGGAGGGAGGATTGAGGTAGATGCAGGATGGTAGTGGAGGGAGGATGATAGTAGAGGGAGGATAGTAGTGGAGGGAGAATGGTAGTGGATGGGGAATGGTAGTGGGGGGAGAGAATGTAGTGAATGGGGGATGGTAGTGGATGGAGGATGGTAGTGGAGGGATGATGGTAGCAGATGTAGGATGGTAGTGGAGGGATGATGATTGTAGATGGAGGATGGTAGTGGAGGGATGATGGCAGGAGATGGAGGATCTGAGTGGATGGGGGTTGTTAGTGGATGGAGGATTGTAGTGGATGGGGAATGGTAGTGGATGGAGAATGGTAGTGGATGGGGAATGGTAGTGGAGGGAGGATGGTAGCAGATGGAGGATGGTAGTGGAGGGAGGATGGTAGTTGGGGGAGGATGGTAGTGCTGGAGGATGGTAGTTGAGAGAGAATGGTAGTGGAGGGAGGATGGTAGTGGATGGAGGATGGTAGTGGATGGAGGATGGTAGTGGACGGACGATGGAAGTTGAGGGACGATGGTATTAGCTGGAGGATGGAAGTGGAGGGCTGATGGTAGTAGATGGAGGATGGTTGTGGAGGCAGGATGGTAGTAGATGGAGGATGGTATTGGAGGGAGGATGGTAGTAGATGGAGGATGGTAGTTGATGGGGGATGGTAGTGATGGAGGATGGTAGTGGATGGGGAATGGTAGTCGTTGGAGGATGGTAGTGGATGGGGAATGGTAGTGCAGGAAGGATCGTAGTGGATGGAGAATGGTAGTGGTGGGAGGATGGTAGTGGATGGGGGATGGTAGTGGATGGAGGATGTTAGTGGATGGAGGGTGGTAGTAGATGGAGGATGGTAGTGGAGGCAGGATGGGAGTAGATGGAAGATGGTAGTGGAGGGAGGATGGTAGTAGATAAAGGATGGTAGTTGATGGGGGATGGTCGTGGATGGAGAATGGTAGTGGATGGGGAATGGCAGTGGAGCGAGGATGTTAGGGGATAGGGAATGGTAGTGGAGGGAGGATGGTAGTGGATGGAGGATGGTAGTGGATGGAGGATGGTAGTTGCGTGAGGATTGTAGTAGATGGAGATTGGCAGTGGAGGGAGGATGGTAGTAGGTGGAAGATGGTAGTAGAGGGAGGATGGTAGTTGATTGAGGATGGTTTGGAGGGACGATGGTACTAGATGGAGGATGGTATTGGAGGGAAGATGGTAGTAGATGGAGAATGCTAGTGGAGGGTGGTTGGTAGTAGATTGAGGATGGTAGTAGAGTGAGAGTGGTAGTAGATGGAGGATGGTAGTGGAGGGTGGATGGTAGTAGATGGAGGACAGTAGTGGATGGGGGATGGTGGTGGGAGGATGTTAGTGGACGGAGCATGTTAGTCGATGGGGGATGGTAGCGCATTGAGGATGGTAGTGGAGGGAGCATGGTGGTGGATGGTGGCTGGTAGTGCAGGGAGGATGGTAGTGGAGGGAGTATGGTAGCGGAGGGAGGATGGTAGTAGATGGAGGATGGTACTGGAGGGAGGATTGAAGTAGATGCACTATGGTAGTGGAGGGAGGATGGTAGTGGAGGGAGGATAGTAGTGGAGGGAGGATGGTAGTGGATGGAGGATCATAGTGGATGGGGAAACGTAGTGGAGGGAGATTGGTAGTGTATGCGGGATGGTAGTGGATGGAGGATGGTAGTGGAGGGATGATGGTAGTGGATGGAGGATGGTAGTGGAGGGAGGATGGTAGTAGATGGATGATTTTAGTGGAGTGATGATGCTAGTAGATGGAGGATGGTAGACGATAGGGGTTGGTAGTGGATGGAGGATGGTAGTGGTTGGGGAATGGTAGTGGATGGAGAATGGTATTGGATGGGCAATGGTAGTGGAGGGAGGATGATAGTGGATGGAGGATGGTAGTGGAGGGAGGATGGTAGTGGATGGGGAAATGTAGTTGAGGGAGGATGGTAGGGGATGGGGTATGGTAGTGATGGGAGGATGGTAGTGGATGCGGGATGTTAGTGGATGGAGGATGTTAGTGGAGTGCGGATGGTAATAGATGGAAGATGGCAGTGGAGGGAGGATGGTAGTGGATGGAGGATGGTTGTGGAGGCAGGATGGTAGTAGATAGAGGATGGTAGTGGAGGGAGGATAGTAGTAGATGGAGCATGGTAGTTGATGGGGGATGGTAGTGGATGGAGGATGGTAGTGGATGGGGAATGGTAGTGGTTGGAGGATGGTAGTGGATGGGGAATGGTAGAGCAGGAAGGATCGTAGTGGATGGGGAATGGTAGTGGTGGGAGGATGGTAGTGGATGGGGGATGGTAGTGGATGGAGGATGGTATTGGTTGGATGGTGGTAGTAGATGGAGGATGGTAGTGGAGGCAGGATGGGAGTAGATGGAAGATGGTAGTCGAGGGAGGATGGTCGTAGATAAAGAATGGTAGTTGATGGGGGATGGTCGTGGATGGAGAATGGTAGTGGATGGGGAATGGCAGTGGAGCGAGGATGTTAGGGGATAGGGAATGGTAGTGGAGTGAGGATGGTAGTGGGTGGAGGATGGCAGTGGATGGCGGATGGTAGTTGCGTGAGGATTGTAGTAGATGGAGGATGGCAGTGGAGGGAGGATGGTAGTAGATGGAGGATGGTAGTAGAGGGAGGATGGTAGTTGATTGAGGATGGTTTGGAGGGACGATGGTACTAGATGGAGGATGGTATTGGAGGGAAGATGGTAGTAGATGGAGAATGCTAGTGGAGGGAGGATAGTAGTAGATGGAGGATGGTAGTGGATGGGGGATGGTGGTGGGAGGATGTTAGTGGACGGAGCATGTTAGTCGATGGGGGATGGTAGTGGATTGAGGATGGTAGTGGAGGGAGCATGGTAGTGGATGGTCACTGGTAGTGCAGGGAGGATGGTAGTGGAGGGAGTATGGTAGTGGAGGGAGGATGGTAGTAGATGGAGGATGGTCCTGGAGGGAGGATTGAAGTAGATGCACTATGGTAGTGGAGGGAGGATGGTAGTGGAGGGAGGATAGTAGTGGAGGGAGGATGGTAGTGGATGGAGGATCATAGTGGATGGGGAATCGTAGTGGAGGGAGTTTGGTAGTGTATGCGGGATGGTAGTGGATGGAGAATGGTAGTGGAGGGATGATGGTAGTAGATGGAGGATGATAGTGGAGGGAGGATGGTAGTAGATGGATGATTTTAGTGGAGGGATGATGCTAGTAGATGGAGGATGGTAGTCGATAGGGGTTGGTAGTGGATGGAGGATGGTAGTGGTTGGGGAATGGTAGTGGAAGGAGAAAGGTATTGGATGGGCAATGGTAGTGGAGGGAGGATGATTGTAGATGGAGGATGGTAGTGGAGGGAGGATGGTAGTGGATGGGGAAATGTAGTTGAGGGAGGATGGTAGGGGATGGGGTATGGTAGTGATGGGAGGATGGTAGTGGATTCGGGATGTTAGTGGATGGAGGATGTTAGTGGAGTGCGGACGGTAGTAGATGGAAGATGGCAGTGGAGGGAGGATGGCAGTAGATGAAGGATGGTAGTAGAGGCAGGATGGTAGTGGATGGAGGATGGTTTGGAGGGACGATGGTAGTAGATGGAGGATGGTGGTGAATGGTGGATGGTAGTGGATGGAGGATGGTAGTGGAGCGAGGATGGTAGTAGATGGAGGATGGTAGTGGAGGGAGGATGGTAGTAGATTGAGGATGGTAGTAGAGGGAGGTTGGTTGTAGATGGAGGATGGTAGTGGAGGGAGGATGGTAGTCGATGGAGGACGGTAGTGGATGGGGGATGGTAGTGGAGGGAGGATGGTAGTGGAGGGAGGATGGTAGTGGAGGGAGTATGGTAGTGGAGGGAAGATGGTAGTAGATTGAGGATGGTAGTGGAGGGAGGATTGAAGTAGATGCAGTATGGTAGTGGAGGGAGGATGATAGTAGAGGGAGGATAGTAGTGAAAGGAGGATGGTAGTGGATGGAGGATCGTAGTGGATGGGAAATCATAGTGGAGGGAGAATAGTAGTGGATGGGGAATGGCAGTGGGGGGAGAGAATGTAGTGTATGGGGGATGGTAGTGGATGGAGGATGGTAGTGGAGGAATGATGGTAGTAGATGTAGGATGGTAGTGGAGGGATGATGATTGTAGATGGAGGATGGTAGTGGAGGGATGATGGTAGGAGATGGAGGACGGTAGTGGATGGGGGTTGTTAGTGGATGGAGGATTGTAGTGGATGGGGAATGGTAGTTTATGGAGAATGGTAGTGGATGGGGAATGGTAGTGGAGGGAGGATGGTAGTAGATGGAGGATGGTAGTGGAGGGAGGATGGTAGTGGAAGGAGAATCTTAGTGTATGGGGAATGGTACTGGAGGGAGAATGGTAGTGGAGGGAGAATGGTAGTGGATGGGGAATGGCAGTGGACGGAGGATTGCAGTGGAAGGGGAATGCTAGTGGAGGGAGGATGGAAGTGGAGGGAGCATGTTAGTGGATGGGGGATGGTAGTGCAGGGAGGATGGTAGTGGAGGGACTATGGTAGTGGAGGGTGCATGGTAGTAGATGGAGGATGGTACTGGAGGGAGGATTGAAGAAGATGCACTATGGTAGTGGAGGGAGGATGGTAGTGGAGGGAGGATAGTAGTGGAGGGAGGATGGTAGTGGATGGAGGATCGTAGTGGATGGGGAATCATAGTGGAGGGAGATTGGTAGTGTATGCGGGATGGTAGTGGATGGAGGATGGTAGTGGAGGGATGATGGTAGTACATGGAGGATGGTAGTGGAGCAGGATGGTAGTAGATGGATGATTTTAGTGGAGGGATGATGCTAGTAGATGGAGGATGGTAGTGGATAGGGGTTGGTAGTGGATGGAGGATTGTAGTGGTTGGGGAATGGTAGTGGATGGAGAATGGTATTGGATGGGCAATGGTAGTGGAGGGAGGATGATTGTAGATGGAGGATGGTAGTGGAGGGAGGATGGTAGTGGATGGGGAAATGTAGATGAGGGAGGATGGTAGGGGATGGGGTATGGTAGTGATGGGAGGATGGTAGTGGATTCGGGATGTTAGTGGATGGAGGATGTTAGTGGAGTGCGGATGGTAGTAGATGGAAGATGGCAGTGGAGGGAGGATGGAAGTGGATGAAGGATGGTAGTAGAGGCAGGATGGTAGTAGATGGAGGATGGTTTGGAGGGACGATGGTAGTAGATGGAGGATGGTGGTGAATGGTGGATGGTAGTGGATGGAGGATGGTAGTGGAGCGAAGATGGTAGTAGATGGAGGATGGTAGTGGAGGGAGGATGGTAGTAGATTGAGGATGGTAGTAGAGGGAGGATGGTTGTAGATGGAGGATGGTAGTGGAGGGAGGATGGTAGTAGATGGAGGACGGTAGTGGATGGGGGATGGTAGTGGAGGGAGGATGGTAGTGGAGGGAGGATGTTAGTGGAGGGAGTATGGTAGTGGAGGGAAGATGGTAGTAGATTGAGGATGGTAGTGGAGGGAGGTTTGAAGTAGATGCAGGATGGTAGTGGAGGGAGGATGATAGTAGAGGGAGGATAGTAGTGGAAGGAGGATGGTAGTGGATGGAGGATCGTAGTGGATGGGAAATCATAGTGGAGGGAGAATAGTAGTGGATGGGGAATGGCAGTGGGGGGAGAGAATGTAGTGTATGGGGGATGGTAGTGGATGGAGGATGGTAGTGGAGGAATGATGGTAGTAGATGTAGGATGGTAGTGGAGGGATGATGATTGTAGATGGAGGATGGTAGTGGAGGGATGATGGTAGGAGATGGAGGATGGTAGTGGATGGGGGTTGTTAGTGGATGGAGGATTGTAGTGGATGGGGAATGGTAGTTTATGGAGAATGGCAGTGGATGGGGAATGGTAGTGGAGGGAGGATGGTAGTGGAAGGAGAATCTTAGTGTATGGGGAATGGTACTGGAGGGAGAATGGTAGTGGAGGGAGAATGGTAGTGGATGGGGAATGGCAGTGGACGGAGGATTGCAGTGGAAGGGGAATGCTAGTGGAGGGAGGATGGAAGTGGAGGGAGCATGTTAGTGGATGGGGGATGGTAGTAGAGGGAGGATGGTAGTGGAGGGAGTATGGTAGTGGAGGGTGCATGGTAGTAGATGGAGGATGGTACTGGAGGGAGGATTGAAGTAGATGCTCTATGGTAGTGGAGGGAGGATGGTAGTGGAGGGAGGATAGTAGTGGAGGGAGGATGGTAGTGGATGGAGGATCGTAGTGGATGGGGAATCGTAGTGGAGGGAGATTGGTAGTGTATGCGGGATGGTAGTGGATGGAGGATGGGAGTAGAGGGATGATGGTAGTAGATGGAGGATGGAAGTGGAGGGAGGATGGTAGTAGATGGATGATTTTAGTGGAGGGATGATGCTAGTAGATGGAGGATGGTAGTGGATAGGTGTTGGTGGTGAATTGAGGATGGTAGTGGTTGGGGAATGGTAGTGGATGGAGAATGGTATTGGATGGGCAATGGTAGTGGAGGGAGGATGATAGTAGATGGAGGATGGTAGTGGAGGGAGGATGGTAGTTGATGGGGAAATGTAGTTGAGGGAGGATGGTAGGGGATGGGGTATGGTAGTGATGGGAGGATGGTAGTGGATGGGGGATGGTAGTGGATGGAGGATGTTAGTGGAGTGCGGATGGTAGTAGATGGAAGATGGCAGTGGAGGGAGGATGGTAGTAGATGAACGATGGAAGTAGAGGCAGGATGGTAGTGGATGGAGGATGGTTTGAAGGGACGATGGTAGTAGATGGAGGATGGTGGTGTATGGTGGATGGTAGTGGATGGAGGATGGTAGTGGAGCGAGGATGGTAGTAGATGGAGGATGGTAGTGGAGGGAGGATGGTAGTAGATTGAGGATGGTAGTAGAGGGACGATGGTTGTAGATGGAGGATGGTAGTGGAGGGAGGATGGTAGTAGATGGAGGACGGTAGTGGATGGGGGATGGTAGTGGAGGGAGGATGGTAGTGGAGGGAGGATGGTAGTGGAGGGGGTATGGTAGTGGAGGTAAGATGGTAGTAGATTGAAGATGGTAGTGGAGGGATGATTGAAGTAGATGCAGGATGGTAATGGAGGGAGGATGATAGTAGAGGGAGGATAGTAGTGGAAGGAGGATGGTAGTGGATGGAGGATCGTAGTGGATGGGAAATCATAGTGGAGGGAGAATGGTAGTGGATGGGGAATGGTAGTTGGGGGATAGAATGTAGTGTATGTGGGATGGTAGTGGATGGAGGATGGTAGTGGAGGGATGATGGTAGTAGATGTAGGATGGTAGTGGAGGGATGATGATTATAGATGGAGGATGGTAGTGGAGGGATGATGGTAGGAGATGGAGGATGGTAGTGGATGGGGGTTGTTAGTGGATGGAGGATTGTAGTGGATGGGGAATGGTAGTGGATGGAGAATGGTAGTGGATGGGGAATGGTAGTGGAGTGAGGATGGTAGTAGATGGAGGATGGTAGTGGAGGGAGGATGGTAGTGGAAGGAGAATGTTAGTGTATGGGGAATGGTACTGGAGGGAGAATGGTAGTGGAGGGAGAATGGTAGTGGATGGGGAATGGCAGTGGACGGAGGATTGCAGTGGAAGGGGAATGCTAGTGGAGGGAGGATGGAAGTGGAGGGAGCATGTTAGTGGATGGGGGATGGTAGTGGAGGGAGGATGGTAGTGGAGGGAGTATGGTAGTGGATGGGGGATGTCAGTGGATGGAGGATTGTGGTGGAGGGAGAATGGTAGTGGATGGAGGGTGGCAGTGGAGGAAGGGTGGTAGTGGAGGGAGGGTGGTAGTGCAGGGAGGATGGTAGTGGAGGGAGGATGGTAGTGGATGGAGGATGGTAGTGGATGGAAGTTGGTAGTGGAGGCAGGATGGTGGTGGAGGGAGGATGGTGGTGGAGGGAGCATGGTAGTGCATGGGGAATGGTAGTGGATGGAGGATGGTAGTGGAGGGAAGATAGTAGTGAATGGAGGATAGAAGTGGAGGGAGGATGGTAGTGGATGGAGGATGGTTGAGGAGGGAGGATGGTAATGGAGCAAGGATGGTAGTGAATTGAGGAGGGAAGTGGATGGAGGATGTTAGTGTAGGGAGGATGGTAGTGGATGGAGGATGGTAGTGGATTGACGATGGTCTTTGGGGGAGGATGCTAGTGGACGGGTCATGGAATTGGATGGGGGATAGTAGTGTTTGGAGGATGGTGTGGATGGGTGATGGTAGTGGAGGGAGGATGGTAGTGGATGGGGGATGGTAGCGGATGGAGGAACGAAATGGAGGGTGGATGGTAGTGGATGGAGGATGGTAGTGGAGGGAGGATGGTAGTGGAGGGAGGATGGTCTCAGATGGGGGATGGTAGTGGAGGCAGCATGGTAGTGGATGGGGTATGGTAGTGGATGGAGGATGGTAGTGGAGGGTGCATGGTAGTGGATGGAGGATGGTACTGGAGGGAGGATTGAAGTAGATGCACTATGGTAGTGGAGGGAGGATGGTAGTGGAGGGAGGATAGTAGTGGAGGGAGGATGGTAGTGGATGGAGGATCGTAGTGGATGGGGAATCGTAGTGGAGGGAGATTGGTAGTGTATGCGGTATGGTAGTGGATGGAGGATGGTAGTGGAGGGATGATGGTAGTAGATGGAGGATGTTAGTGGAGGGAGGATGGCAGTAGATGGATGATTTTAGTGGAGGGATGATGCTAGTAGATGGAGGATGGTAGTGGATGGGGGTTGGTATTGGATGGAGGATGGTAATGGTTGGGGAATGGTAGTGGAAGGAGAATGGTATTGGATAGGCAATTGTAGTTGAGGGGGGATGATAGTAGATGGAGGATGGTAGTGGAGGGAGGATGGTAGTTGATGGGGAAATGTAGTTGAGGGAGGATGGTAGGGGATGGGGTATGGTAGTGATGGGAGGATGGTAGTGGATGGGGGATGGTAGTGGATGGAGGATATTAGTGGAGTGCGGAAGGTAGTAGATGGAAGATGGCAGTGGACGGAGTATGGTAGTAGTTGAAGGATGGTAGTAGAGGCAGGATGGAAGTAGATGGAGGATGGTTTGGAGGGACGATGGTAGTAAATGGAGGATGGTGGTGAATGGTGGATGGTAGTGGAGGAGGATGGTAGTGGAGCGAGGATGGTAGTAGATGGAGGATCGTAGTGGAGGGAGGATGGTAGTAGATTGAGGTTGGTAGTAGAGGGAGGATGGTTGTAGATGGAGGATGGTAGTGGAGGGACGATGGTAGTAGATGGAGGACGGTAGTGGATGGGGGATGGTAGTGGAGGGAGGATGGTAGTAGATTGAGGATGGTAGTGGAGGGAGGATTGAAGTAGATGCAGGATGGTAGTGGAGGGAGGATGATAGTAGAGGGAGGATAGTAGTGGAGGGAGAATGGTAGTGGATGGGGAATGGTAGTGGGGGGAGAGAATGTAGTGTATGTGGGATGGTAGTGGATGGAGGATGGTAGTGGAGGGATGATGGTAGCAGATGTAGGATGGTAGTGGAGGGATGATGATTGTAGATGGAGGATGGTAGTGGAGGGATGATGGCAGGAGATGAAGGATGGTAGTGGATGGGGGTTGTTAGTGGATGGAGGATTGTAGTGGATGGGGAATGGTAGTGGATGGAGAATGGTAGTGGATGGGGAATGGTAGTGGAGGGAGGATGGTAGTAGATGGAGGATGGTAGTGGAGGGAGGATGGTAGTGGAAGGAGAATGTTAGTGTATGGGGAATGGTACTGGAGGGAGAATGGTAGTGGAGGGAGAATGGTAGTGGATGGGGAATGGTAGTGGACGGAGGATTGCAGTGGAAGGGGAATGCTAGTGGAGGGACGATGGAAGTGGAGGGAGCATGTTAGTGGATGGGGGATGGTAGTGCAGGGAGGATGGTAGTGGAGGGAGTATGGTAGTGGATGGGGGATGTCAGTGGATGGAGGATTGTAGTGGAGGGATAATGGTAGTGGATGGAGGGTGGCAGTGGAGGAAGGGTGGTAGTGGAGGGAGGGTGGTAGTGCAGGGAGGATGGTAGTGGAGGGAGGATGGTAGAGGATGGGGGATGGTAGCGGATGGAGGATGGTAGTGGATGGAAGGTGGTAGTGGAGGGAGGATGGTGGTGGAGCGAGCATGGTAGTTCATGGGGAATGGTAGTGGATGGAGGATAGAAGTGGAGGGAGGATGATAGTGGATGGAGGATGGTTGTGGAGGGAGGATGGTAATGGGGCAAGGATGGTAGTGAATTGAGGAGGGAAGTGGATGGAGGATGTTAGTGTAGGGAGGATGGTAGTGGATGGAGGATGGTAGTGGAGGGAGGATGGTAGTTGGGGGAGGATGCTAGTGGAGGGAGGATGGTAGCGGATGGAGGATGGTAGTGGATGGAGGATGGAAATGGAGGGAGGATGGTAGTGGATGGAGGATGGTAGTGGAGGGAGGATGGTAGTGGAGGGAGGATGGTCTCGGATGGGGGATTGTAGTGGAGGCAGCATGGTAGTGGATGGGGGATGGTAGTGGATGGAGGATGGTAGTGGAGGGGAATGGTAGTGGATGGAGGATGGTAAGGAGGGAGGATGGTATTAGTTTTAGGAAGGTAGTGGAGGGAGGATGGTAGTAGATGGAAGATGGTAGTGGATGGGGTATGGTAGTGGATGGAGGATGGTAGAGGATGGGGAATGGTAGTGGAGGGAGGATGGCAGTGGATGGGGAATGGTAGCGGATGGAGGATGGTAGTGGATGGGGGATGTGAGTGGATGGAGGATTGTAGTGGAGGGAGGATGGTAGTAGATGGAGGATGGTAGTGGAGGGAGGATGTTAGTAGATGGAGGATGGTAGTGGCGGGAACATGTTACTGGATGGTGGATGGTTGTGGATGGAGGATGGTTGTGGACGGAGAATGGTAGTGGAGGAAGGATGGTAGTGGATGGAGGATGGTAGCGGATGGGGAATGGTAGTGGAGGGAGGATGGTAGTGGATGGGGAATGGTAGTGGATGGAGGATGGTAGAGGATGTGGGATGTTAATTAATTGAGGATTTTAGTGGAGGGAGGATGGTAGTAGATGGAGAATGGTAGTGGAGGGAGGATGTTAGTAGATGGAGGATGGTAGTGGAGGGAGGATGTTACTGGATGGAGGATGGTTGTGGATGGAGGATCTTAGTGGACGGAGAATGGTAGTGGAGGAAGGATGGTAGTGGATGGATGATGGTTATGGATGTAGGATGGTAGTGGATGGAGGATGGTAGCGGAGGGAGGATGGTAGTGTAGGGACGATGGTAGTTGGGGGAGGACGGTAGTGAGGGGAGGATGGTAGTGGATGGTGGATGGTAGTGCAGGGAGGATGGTAGTGGAGGGAGTATGGTAGTGGAGGGAGGATGGTAGTAGATGGAGGATGGTACTGGAGGGAGGATTGAAGTAGATGCACTTTGGTAGTGGAGGGAGGATGGTAGTGGTGGGAGGATAGTAGTGGAGGGAGGATGGTAGTGGATGGAGGATCGTAGTGGATGGGAAATCATAGTGGAGGGAGAATGGTAGTGGATGGGGAATGGTAGTGGGGGAGAGAATGTACTGTATGGGGGATGGTAGTGGATGGAGGATGGTAGTGGAGGGATGATGGTAGTAGATGGAGGATGGTAGTGGATGGGGGTTGTTAGTGGATGGAGGATTGTAGTGGATGGGGAATGGTAGTGGATGGAGAATGGTAGTGGATGGGGAATGGTAGTGGAGGGAGGATGGTAGTAGATGGAGGATGGTAGTGGAGGGAGGATGGTACTGGAAGGAGAATGTTAGTGTATGGGGAATGGTACTGGAGGGAGAATGGTAGTGGAGGGAGAATGGTAGTGGATGGGGAATGGCAGTGGACGGAGGATTGCAGTGGAAGGGGAATGCTAGTGCAGGGAGGATGGAAGTGGAGGGAGCATGTTAGTGGATGGGGGATGGTAATGGAGGAAGGATGGTAGTGGAGGGAGGATGGTAGTGGAGGGTGCATGGTAGTAGATGGAGGATGGTACTGGAGGGAGGATTGAAGAAGATGCACTATGGTAGTGGAGGGAGTATGGTAGTGGAGGGAGGATAGTAGTGGAGGGAGGATGGTAGTGGATGGAGGATCGTAGTGGATGGGGAATCGTAGTGGAGGGAGATTGGTAGTGTATGCGGGATGGTAGTGGATGGAGGATGGTAGTGGAGGGATGATGGTAGTACATGGAGGATGGTAGTGGAGCAGGATGGTAGTAGATGGATGATTTTAGTGGAGGGATGATGCTAGTAGATGGAGGATGGTAGTGGATAGGGGTTGGTAGTGGATGGAGGATTGTAATGGTTGGGGAATGGTAGTGGATGGAGAATGGTATTGGATGGGCAATGGTAGTGGAGGGAGGATGATTGTAGATGGAGGATGGTACTGGAGGGAGGATGGTAGTGGATGGGGAAATGTAGATGAGGGAGGATGGTAGGGGATGGGGTATGGTAGTGATGGGAGGATGGTAGTGGATTCGGGATGTTAGTGGATGGAGGATGTTAGTGGAGTGCGGATGGTAGTAGATGGAAGATGGCAGTGGAGGGAGGATGGAAGTGGATGAAGGATGGTAGTAGAGGCAGGATGGTAGTAGATGGAGGATGGTTTGGAGGGACGATGGTAGTAGATGGAGGATGGTGGTGAATGGTGGATGGTAGTGGATGGAGGATGGTAGTGGAGCGAAGATGGTAGTAGATGGAGGATGGTAGTGGAGGGAGGATGGTAGTAGATTGAGGATGGTAGTAGAGGGAGGATGGTTGTAGATGGAGGATGGTAGTGGAGGGAGGATGGTAGTAGATGGAGGACGGTAGTGGATGGGGGATGGTAGTGGAGGGAGGATGGTAGTGGAGGGAGGATGTTAGTGGAGGGAGTATGGTAGTGGAGGGAAGATGGTAGTAGATTGAGGATGGTAGTGGAGGGAGGTTTGAAGTAGATGCAGGATGGTAGTGGAGGGAGGATGATAGTAGAGGGAGGATAGTAGTGGAAGGAGGATGGTAGTGGATGGAGGATCGTAGTGGATGGGAAATCATAGTGGAGGGAGAATAGTAGTGGATGGGGAATGGCAGTGGGGGGAGAGAATGTAGTGTATGGGGGATGGTAGTGGATGGAGGATGGTAGTGGAGGAATGATGGTAGTAGATGTAGGATGGTAGTGGAGGGATGATGATTGTAGATGGAGGATGGTAGTGGAGGGATGATGGTAGGAGATGGAGGATGGTAGTGGATGGGGGTTGTTAGTGGATGGAGGATTGTAGTGGATGGGGAATGGTAGTTTATGGAGAATGGCAGTGGATGGGGAATGGTAGTGGAGGGAGGATGGTAGTGGAAGGAGAATCTTAGTGTATGGGGAATGGTACTGGAGGGAGAATGGTAGTGGAGGGAGAATGGTAGTGGATGGGGAATGGCAGTGGACGGAGGATTGCAGTGGAAGGGGAATGCTAGTGGAGGGAGGATGGAAGTGGAGGGAGCATGTTAGTGGATGGGGGATGGTAGTAGAGGGAGGATGGTAGTGGAGGGAGTATGGTAGTGGAGGGTGCATGGTAGTAGATGGAGGATGGTACTGGAGGGAGGATTGAAGTAGATGCTCTATGGTAGTGGAGGGAGGATGGTAGTGGAGGGAGGATAGTAGTGGAGGGAGGATGGTAGTGGATGGAGGATCGTAGTGGATGGGGAATCGTAGTGGAGGGAGATTGGTAGTGTATGCGGGATGGTAGTGGATGGAGGATGGGAGTAGAGGGATGATGGTAGTAGATGGAGGATGGAAGTGGAGGGAGGATGGTAGTAGATGGATGATTTTAGTGGAGGGATGATGCTAGTAGATGGAGGATGGTAGTGGATAGGTGTTGGTGGTGAATTGAGGATGGTAGTGGTTGGGGAATGGTAGTGGATGGAGAATGGTATTGGATGGGCAATGGTAGTGGAGGGAGGATGATAGTAGATGGAGGATGGTAGTGGAGGGAGGATGGTAGTTGATGGAGGATGGTAGTAGAGGGAGTATGGTAGTAGATGCAGGATGGTAGTGGAGGGAGGATGGTATTAGATGGATGACGCTAGTGGATGGGTGAAGGTATTGGATGGGGCATGGTAGAGGTTGGAGAATGGAAGTGGATGGGGGATGGTAGTGGAGGGAGGATGGTAGTGGATGGGGGATGGTAGTGGATGGAGGATGGTAATGGAGGGAGGATGGTACGGATGGATGATGGTAGTGGAGGGAGGATGGTAGTGGAGGGAGGATGGTCTCGGATGGGGGATGGTACTGGAGGCAGGATGTCAGTGGATGGGGGATGGTAGAGGATGGGGAATGGTGGTGGAGGGGGATGGTAGTGGATGGAGGATGGTCTCAGATGGGGGATGGTAGTGGAGGCAGCATGGTAGTGGATGGGGTATGGTAGTGGATGGAGGATGGTAGTGGAGGGTGCATGGTAGTGGATGGAGGATGGTACTGGAGGGAGGATTGAAGTAGATGCACTATGGTAGTGGAGGGAGGATGGTAGTGGAGGGAGGATAGTAGTGGAGGGAGGATGGTAGTGGATGGAGGATCGTAGTGGATGGGGAATCGTAGTGGAGGGAGATTGGTAGTGTATGCGGGATGGTAGTGGATGGAGGATGGTAGTGGAGGGATGATGGTAGTAGATGGAGGATGTTAGTGGAGGGAGGATGGCAGTAGATGGATGATTTTAGTGGAGGGATGATGCTAGTAGATGGAGGATGGTAGTGGATGGGGGTTGGTATTGGATGGAGGATGGTAATGGTTGGGGAATGGTAGTGGAAGGAGAATGGTATTGGATAGGCAATTGTAGTTGAGGGGGGATGATAGTAGATGGAGGATGGTAGTGGAGGGAGGATGGTAGTTGATGGGGAAATGTAGTTGAGGGAGGATGGTAGGGGATGGGGTATGGTAGTGATGGGAGGATGGTAGTGGATGGGGGATGGTAGTGGATGGAGGATATTAGTGGAGTGCGGAAGGTAGTAGATGGAAGATGGCAGTGGACGGAGTATGGTAGTAGTTGAAGGATGGTAGTAGAGGCAGGATGGAAGTAGATGGAGGATGGTTTGGAGGGACGATGGTAGTAAATGGAGGATGGTGGTGAATGGTGGATGGTAGTGGAGGAGGATGGTAGTGGAGCGAGGATGGTAGTAGATGGAGGATCGTAGTGGAGGGAGGATGGTAGTAGATTGAGGTTGGTAGTAGAGGGAGGATGGTTGTAGATGGAGGATGGTAGTGGAGGGACGATGGTAGTAGATGGAGGACGGTAGTGGATGGGGGATGGTAGTGGAGGGAGGATGGTAGTAGATTGAGGATGGTAGTGGAGGGAGGATTGAAGTAGATGCAGGATGGTAGTGGAGGGAGGATGATAGTAGAGGGAGGATAGTAGTGGAGGGAGAATGGTAGTGGATGGGGAATGGTAGTGGGGGGAGAGAATGTAGTGTATGTGGGATGGTAGTGGATGGAGGATGGTAGTGGAGGGATGATGGTAGCAGATGTAGGATGGTAGTGGAGGGATGATGATTGTAGATGGAGGATGGTAGTGGAGGGATGATGGCAGGAGATGAAGGATGGTAGTGGATGGGGGTTGTTAGTGGATGGAGGATTGTAGTGGATGGGGAATGGTAGTGGATGGAGAATGGTAGTGGATGGGGAATGGTAGTGGAGGGAGGATGGTAGTAGATGGAGGATGGTAGTGGAGGGAGGATGGTAGTGGAAGGAGAATGTTAGTGTATGGGGAATGGTACTGGAGGGAGAATGGTAGTGGAGGGAGAATGGTAGTGGATGGGGAATGGTAGTGGACGGAGGATTGCAGTGGAAGGGGAATGCTAGTGGAGGGACGATGGAAGTGGAGGGAGCATGTTAGTGGATGGGGGATGGTAGTGGAGGGAGGATGGTAGTGGAGGGAGTATGGTAGTGGATGGGGGATGTCAGTGGATGGAGGATTGTAGTGGAGGGATAATGGTAGTGGTTGGAGGGTGGCAGTGGAGGAAGGGTGGTAGTGGAGGGAGGGTGGTAGTGCAGGGAGGATGGTAGTGGAGGGAGGATGGTAGAGGATGGGGGATGGTAGCGGATGGAGGATGGTAGTGGATGGAAGGTGGTAGTGGAGGGAGGATGGTGGTGGAGCGAGCATGGTAGTTCATGGGGAATGGTAGTGGATGGAGGATAGAAGTGGAGGGAGGATGATAGTGGATGGAGGATGGTTGTGGAGGGAGGATGGTAATGGGGCAAGGATGGTAGTGAATTGAGGAGGGAAGTGGATGGAGGATGTTAGAGTAGGGAGGATGGTAGTGGATGGAGGATGGTAGTGGAGGGAGGATGGTAGTTGGGGGAGGATGCTAGTGGAGGGAGGATGGTAGCGGATGGAGGATGGTAGTGGATGGAGGATGGAAATGGAGGGAGGATGGTAGTGGATGGAGGATGGTAGTGGAGGGAGGATGGTAGTGGAGGGGAGGATGGTCTCGGATGGGGGATTGTAGTGGAGGCAGCATGGTAGTGGATGGGGGATGGTAGTGGATGGAGGATGGTAGTGGAGGGGAATGGTAGTGGATGGAGGATGGTAAGGAGGGAGGATGGTATTAGTTTTAGGAAGGTAGTGGAGGGAGGATGGTAGTAGATGGAAGATGGTAGTGGATGGGGTATGGTAGTGGATGGAGGATGGTAGAGGATGGGGAATGGTAGTGGAGGGAGGATGGCAGTGGATGGGGAATGGTAGCGGATGGAGGATGGTAGTGGATGGGGGATGTGAGTGGATGGAGGATTGTAGTGGAGGGAGGATGGTAGTAGATGGAGGATGGTAGTGGAGGGAGGATGTTAGTAGATGGAGGATGGTAGTGGCGGGAACATGTTACTGGATGGTGGATGGTTGTGGATGGAGGATGGTTGTGGACGGAGAATGGTAGTGGAGGAAGGATGGTAGTGGATGGAGGATGGTAGCGGATGGGGAATGGTAGTGGAGGGAGGATGGTAGTGGATGGGGAATGGTAGTGGATGGAGGATGGTAGAGGATGTGGGATGTTAATTAATTGAGGATTGTAGTGGAGGGAGGATGGTAGTAGATGGAGAATGGTAGTGGAGGGAGGATGTTAGTAGATGGAGGATGGTAGTGGAGGGAGGATGTTACTGGATGGAGGATGGTTGTGGATGGAGGATCTTAGTGGACGGAGAATGGTAGTGGAGGAAGGATGGTAGTGGATGGATGATGGTTATGGATGTAGGATGGTAGTGGATGGAGGATGGTAGCGGAGGGAGGATGGTAGTGTAGGGACGATGGTAGTTGGGGGAGGACGGTAGTGAGGGGAGGATGGTAGTGGATGGTGGATGGTAGTGCAGGGAGGATGGTAGTGGAGGGAGTATGGTAGTGGAGGGAGGATGGTAGTAGATGGAGGATGGTACTGGAGGGAGGATTGAAGTAGATGCACTTTGGTAGTGGAGGGAGGATGGTAGTGGTGGGAGGATAGTAGTGGAGGGAGGATGGTAGTGGATGGAGGATCGTAGTGGATGGGAAATCATAGTGGAGGGAGAATGGTAGTGGATGGGGAATGGTAGTGGGGGAGAGAATGTACTGTATGGGGGATGGTAGTGGATGGAGGATGGTAGTGGAGGGATGATGGTAGTAGATGGAGGATGGTAGTGGATGGGGGTTGTTAGTGGATGGAGGATTGTAGTGGATGGGGAATGGTAGTGGATGGAGAATGGTAGTGGATGGGGAATGGTAGTGGAGGGAGGATGGTAGTAGATGGAGGATGGTAGTGGAGGGAGGATGGTACTGGAAGGAGAATGTTAGTGTATGGGGAATGGTACTGGAGGGAGAATGGTAGTGGAGGGAGAATGGTAGTGGATGGGGAATGGCAGTGGACGGAGGATTGCAGTGGAAGGGGAATGCTAGTGCAGGGAGGATGGAAGTGGAGGGAGCATGTTAGTGGATGGGGGATGGTAATGGAGGAAGGATGGTAGTGGAGGGAGGATGGTAGTGGAGGGTGCATGGTAGTAGATGGAGGATGGTACTGGAGGGAGGATTGAAGAAGATGCACTATGGTAGTGGAGGGAGTATGGTAGTGGAGGGAGGATAGTAGTGGAGGGAGGATGGTAGTGGATGGAGGATCGTAGTGGATGGGGAATCGTAGTGGAGGGAGATTGGTAGTGTATGCGGGATGGTAGTGGATGGAGGATGGTAGTGGAGGGATGATGGTAGTACATGGAGGATGGTAGTGGAGCAGGATGGTAGTAGATGGATGATTTTAGTGGAGGGATGATGCTAGTAGATGGAGGATGGTAGTGGATAGGGGTTGGTAGTGGATGGAGGATTGTAATGGTTGGGGAATGGTAGTGGATGGAGAATGGTATTGGATGGGCAATGGTAGTGGAGGGAGGATGATTGTAGATGGAGGATGGTAGTGGAGGGAGGATGGTAGTGGATGGGGAAATGTAGATGAGGGAGGATGGTAGGGGATGGGGTATGGTAGTGATGGGAGGATGGTAGTGGATTCGGGATGTTAGTGGATGGAGGATGTTAGTGGAGTGCGGATGGTAGTAGATGGAAGATGGCAGTGGAGGGAGGATGGAAGTGGATGAAGGATGGTAGTAGAGGCAGGATGGTAGTAGATGGAGGATGGTTTGGAGGGACGATGGTAGTAGATGGAGGATGGTGGTGAATGGTGGATGGTAGTGGATGGAGGATGGTAGTGGAGCGAAGATGGTAGTAGATGGAGGATGGTAGTGGAGGGAGGATGGTAGTAGATTGAGGATGGTAGTAGAGGGAGGATGGTTGTAGATGGAGGATGGTAGTGGAGGGAGGATGGTAGTAGATGGAGGACGGTAGTGGATGGGGGATGGTAGTGGAGGGAGGATGGTAGTGGAGGGAGGATGTTAGTGGAGGGAGTATGGTAGTGGAGGGAAGATGGTAGTAGATTGAGGATGGTAGTGGAGGGAGGTTTGAAGTAGATGCAGGATGGTAGTGGAGGGAGGATGATAGTAGAGGGAGGATAGTAGTGGAAGGAGGATGGTAGTGGATGGAGGATCGTAGTGGATGGGAAATCATAGTGGAGGGAGAATAGTAGTGGATGGGGAATGGCAGTGGGGGGAGAGAATGTAGTGTATGGGGGATGGTAGTGGATGGAGGATGGTAGTGGAGGAATGATGGTAGTAGATGTAGGATGGTAGTGGAGGGATGATGATTGTAGATGGAGGATGGTAGTGGAGGGATGATGGTAGGAGATGGAGGATGGTAGTGGATGGGGGTTGTTAGTGGATGGAGGATTGTAGTGGATGGGGAATGGTAGTTTATGGAGAATGGCAGTGGATGGGGAATGGTAGTGGAGGGAGGATGGTAGTGGAAGGAGAATCTTAGTGTATGGGGAATGGTACTGGAGGGAGAATGGTAGTGGAGGGAGAATGGTAGTGGATGGGGAATGGCAGTGGACGGAGGATTGCAGTGGAAGGGGAATGCTAGTGGAGGGAGGATGGAAGTGGAGGGAGCATGTTAGTGGATGGGGGATGGTAGTAGAGGGAGGATGGTAGTGGAGGGAGTATGGTAGTGGAGGGTGCATGGTAGTAGATGGAGGATGGTACTGGAGGGAGGATTGAAGTAGATGCTCTATGGTAGTGGAGGGAGGATGGTAGTGGAGGGAGGATAGTAGTGGAGGGAGGATGGTAGTGGATGGAGGATCGTAGTGGATGGGGAATCGTAGTGGAGGGAGATTGGTAGTGTATGCGGGATGGTAGTGGATGGAGGATGGGAGTAGAGGGATGATGGTAGTAGATGGAGGATGGAAGTGGAGGG